>OY288109.1:25193493-25442428 GCA_958431115.1 Syrphus vitripennis | reverse complement strand
GGATTTAGAAAAGGATAAAAAAATAATAAAAATAAAAAAAAAAAAAAAACAAATCCTATCGCAACAAAAACCGGAGCACTGTTTTCACTTGCATTCAGCATAAATTTGAATTATGTATGGCTATCGGAGTTGAGAGAAAGGGAGAGAGAACGATGGCAGCGATGACGGCCAGGCCAGTATGGAATAGACACGTATTAAGAGCACAAATACGACAAAAAATAGGGAAAATCAAGGTAGCAAGAGGGTATGTTGATGACATCAGTTTACGGATTTAAAGAGATTCCCCATTCCTAATACTCGTTCTTACCCCGACAAGTGCAGGCAAGCATGAGAATTGGGGACAATTTTTTTTTTTTTTTTTTGGATGCTCCTCGTAGAAGAACTTTTTCTGGACGACACAAAGAGTACCCAGTTGTGAATACTAGGACAACAACGAAAAATTTATATGGATCCAACCAACATCCACCCTCATCCTTGCCCAAATAAACATATACATATGCAAACAGGGACACTCGTTAACATCAAAGAGGAAGAGGGGGACGACGAGCGACAAGCGACAAGCGTGTCGCCTGCCAATTATTATCAGACGTCAGACAAATTTTTTTTCCGCTTCACTTTGCTCGTGCTGCTGCTGTTTTTGTTGTTGTCCTGTTTTGTGTAAGTATAGAGATGTGTCCTTTCCCGGTAATTTGTTGGGAATAAAAAAATCTTTTTATGGCATAAGTTTTAGCATTTGAATTTTGATTTCACGCATTTTTTTTTCTTTCTTTTTTTCCTTTTTTCGTTTCGAGCCTACACAAGGGTGGAGGTCAGAGGAATCCCTTAGTGGGGATGTTTTTATTTTTGTTGTAACTCTGTTGAGGAACTGGGGAAGTGGGGTTGAAGGGCCATTTTTGGCATGACGACGTGGGTGCTATGAGACAAATTAAAAATATCAATATATATCCGCAAAAGTGACACATTCATGCTCAAGTCTTATATAGAAATAGATAGTGATTGTACAAATATTGGTGTGTGTATAAGGGCAAAAGTCATCGTCGTCGTCGTCTTTGGTCGTTATTGTAGATGTCCTTGTCATTCTTGTCGGCGGCGTTATTGACAGCAGTAAGGAAGCAGCGAGGGATAACTTTTTGCAATAAGATAAAGTTCAGTTGTACGAGAGTATAGCTATCACACTAGGTACCTACTTAGCTTGTGCTTCTGTTGCTTCTCTCTGGCTCTGCCATCAGGGTTAGCTTTTTGGTTGATCCTGATGATTTTGGTTCTGGGTAGTGATATTATATTGTCGTCGTTGTCGTTGTCGTTGGTTTTGGTGTTGTGTGAGGGAATTGATTGGAAGTGGATTAGGAGGCGACGCTGTGGCGACTTCCCAATAACCAACCACATGGACACGAAAATCAGGACGAACGACAACGAGGACGACGCCGACGATGCCGATGGAGGCAAGAAGATTTTCCTGACTAGAGATATTGGATTGAAAAAGAAAGCAAACTTACTGTGGGTATAGTGTTATGTGGTATTTTGAACACGTAAATGTTATTGAACAAAGCATTAAGGATATGCTTCTTCTAGTTGTTTGCGCTGTGACCAAAATTACAGCATTAAAAGTTTTAAAGTGACAGCAGCTTAGTGTTATTTTTTGTAATTTTTTGTAATTTTTTTTTTGTTTTGGTTTTGTTTTTCTGTTTTTTTTTTTTTGCTCAACATTGAAGGGAACTTAAGAAGCTCAATTGATTTTTCTTCATTAAATGAGACATAAAATGATCAAAATAATACATTATGGGAAAGTTAATTTAATTTAATTTGGAGTTAGCTACAGCTAGTTCTGTTGTTTTAACAAGAATGTGTGTTTGTCAGTAGGTATTTTGCTACTTCTATATAATTGCTAATTAATTTAAACCATTTTCTGATTTCATTCAATATTAGAACAAACTCAATTTTTGATCCTATTTGGAAATTATCTAATGGACATTGTATCTTTGGTTCAGTTGAGCTTTTGAAAGTAGGACTATCATATTAATAAAGATGGAATACTTATTAGACATTCAAATGAGAAAAACCAATTAAGCAAAGAACAAAGTCTTAGAATAAACAATCTTAATATTTTAGTGACTATAGTGACGACCGTGTACTGGCAAAACTTAGACGAGTGTAACACTATTTCTATTTCCGAATAAACTAAGTTAATACGAAATAGGCAAATAAGCTTTAAGTACAGTTGTTAGCCTAGAATTATCGTAATTTCTTTAGGGACTGCTCTTAGCTAAAATTGAAATAATTATTCTTTATGTCTTTTGTTTTGGATTTCGACAATTGACAGCATACACTTTGTGATTTGAAGATTTTTCGAGACATGCGATAAAACCAAATATTTGCTATGCTTGACGAGTCTTTTGGTTTTTTGTTTTGATTGAGGTTATATTGAAATAGCATTTTCTTGGTACGAAGACATATTATACATGTATACATACTCATATTAGAAGATTTTCCGAAACATTGCTGATTTCTCAGTAGGGGTTAACATTTAAGAGTGATTTAAAAAAATTCTCAGAAAGCTTCTTTAACATTTTAAGTGGCTTTAAACATTCTTGAAAATTAAAAAAAAAACATCTTTAAATTATTAAATTCAAAAGTCATTGAATTTTATAATTTTCAAGATGTTTTTTTTTTATATATAATGTCCCAATTTTAAACCAAAAACGTATGCATGTTTTAAAATCATGTTTAAAATTTTTGTGTGTTCGTTTTTAAAATTTCAAACTTGTACAAGCTCTGCATAGATAATTTTAATGTAGATGTTTTGAAAATTTTAATATTTTTAATTTTAATTTAAAAAAAAAAAAGTTTGTTTTAGATTGTCTACAAATTTATAATTTTTAAAGTTTGTAAAGTAAAAAAAAATTTATGCAGCGTAAAGTTATTTTTGTCTGTTTTTTTTACATCTATATAAACTTTGAAAAATTATTAAATTTTTTGATTTATTGAAAAAAAAAATGGCTTCAAGATTGTACAAACAGCTCATACCAGAACAGTTGATTCTGAGGGACATTTCTTAACCAGGGACAGTACAAAGCAATTTTTTTTAAATTTTAATGCAAAAGTAAAGTAAGGTTTATACTTATGTATATTTACATAGTTTTTTTTAATGAATTTCGTGTTTCGGTTAGAGCAGCCTAATGCGTTTGTCTGTGTACCCATTATTCCGTATAATTATATTTATGTATATATATGTTATTATGTGCCTATATACGAGTATTTGAAAATCGTTCTTATGATGTTTTCTCATCCATATAAACAGCTACAGTTTTTTATTTGTTTAGAAATTGTTTAATAACAGAGGTATGTCTACTGGGAAAAATTTATAGCAAATTTAATGAAATTTTCAGAGTTTTCAGAAAAAAATTATAGACTGTTTTTACTTAAGTTGCAACTCTCAGTTTCTTAATTTCACCGAAGCTGCTCTATTTTTAGCGAACCCAAAACTAATCTAATAACAGGCATACACATAGTTTCTGACACCGCCTATCATAAATTCTATCTCACGTTTTTAAACGCAACGTCTTAATTTGGCGTCATTTGGTCGCCATTTTTTTTTTTTTTAATTAATTAAATTTTTTTAGCTTATTTAATTTACTAGCATGATTTTCCATCGATATTTTTGAGATATATTGGTTAACTTAATTCTTAACTTTTTTCTAATTTCAATTTATTAAAAAAAAAATATATACATCAGAAACGGAACACTTTTCCCGGGTTCTTATTTCTTCCATTTTTACTTTAAACATTATTGCAAACATTTTTTTTTTAATTTGTAAAAATTCCTTACTTTTACTGTATTGATTTTAATTGTGATACCTATTCAAATATTTTTTTTTAATTATTATTCTAGAAATACAATATTTTTTTTGTGAATTTTATTTGATTTTGTTCAATTTTGAAAAAAATGTTGCTTTCTAGAGCTTTGATTTTTTAACTGTAAACTTTTTTGCCAAATTAAAAAAAAAAACTTGATCTTAATCGGAGCAGATTAACCGGTTCTAACCACAACTCTTGAAGCAAACGTAATTTTTGTAACCTTATATTCAGCGGTCTTTCGGTCAGAACCGTCTTTGCTGATATTGGTTTTTAGGCGCTGTAGGTCATCAATAATTGCCTTTTGTCTAGCAACTATCGTGAATACCTCTATTTCTTCTATCTTCAATTGGATACTTTAATCTGGAACTCAGGAACTGGCTATGGAACCTTTGAAGCACTAGAACTAGATGCTTTAAATCTGGAACTCAGGAACTGGTACTCAGGAACTCAATAACTATGCTATGCCGAGAGTATGACGTCGGGGTCACCAATGCAATGTTTAAAGTCGAAACCTCTTTTGGATTCGACTAGAGGTTTTAATTGCTTGATAGCTCCTTCCCTCTTTAACAATAACAAGTAAAACACTATTCGACTTCTGGATTAAAAGTGATTTATTAATAATTATCATGGCTATTTATACAAACTTAAATTTGACTATAATATTGGACTTGTAGAAAAATTAATGTGGGAAAATAAATGTAATAGCATAGTAGCTGCTGATTGTGCAGTTTCTATGGGAACCATATGAAAATATATGGATAGTGATGATATAATAATAAGGTGTTCTGGTTTTATAATAGGGTGTTTCAAAAATATAAGTAGAAGTTTAAGCACTATGAAAAACTTTAAATGAATCCCTAGCATCTTTCTTATAACTCGAATAAACTTATTTAAATTCAATTTTAACTCAAAACTCAATCTATTATGTATATTTGGAAATTTAAAAAATCTTTTCAAAAATTGTTAGTAAATCAAATGATAAGCTGATTAATCGCATTCAAACAAGAATCCAACAAAATTCTTTTAATATTTAAGTTTAACCTATCCAAGAGAGATAAAAGTTTTAGAACCAGTTTGCCATATTATAGTAGATACATATAACTGTATGATGTGAAGGTTTTATGGAAAAGTTTGTCCGAAAACATGATTGCATTCAGCATCTTTGTTGCAATTTTCCACATGAATAAAATCACATACAATCCACTTTTCAATTTCTCAATGTATGAATAATTCTACGCTACACAGAAGAACTTTATGGTCATCTTCTGTTCTTAAACAAGTCTTCTTGGTTGCTCGTTATATTTTTTTTTTTTTTTTCTTTTTCTATACCGCATTTGCTTGCAACAGCAGAAGATTCTATCGTACGTATACGATTATTATTATTATTATTTTGTTGTTGTTGCATATAGTTTGGTTGATATCCTATGCAAAATACTTGCAAGAAAATAAAGAAGAAACTTACCCTCTGCTTCCGGTTCAGTTGACGACAGAAAAAAAAACTATAAGCTACCAAAGTTGGAATAGTCAGGGATCTAATATTATTCTCTTAAACGTTGTCTTGGGTACCGAATGGATTCTTGAAGAGTATTTCTAAAAAGTAAAATAAAACTTTTGCCCAGAGACACTTTTTGCAAAAACTATTGAGTGTGAAAACACATTTCATATAAAAAGGATTCAAATTCAAGCAGACCATATAAATACACTTTTCGAGGAAACACACATTTTTATGCAAACTACCTACACACATCTGCATTTATGGATATGAACTTAACATTTTATGAAAATACAATGGCGGACTTCTTCAAATTTTCAAGTGCATATTTTTAAGAGGCACACATCTTCCTCTAACAAGCCTAGATCCAGTTTTCGAGCAAACTTAGCTAACGGTACCCGGTACCGACAACGACAAGAAAAAGTCACAGAAAGTGCGAATAAAACACAACAGAAGTTCGGTCATGGAGAAGATCTCTCTAACTTGGCCTGGTTGATATGGCATTAAAAGTTCGACTACCATCGTCCTCTGAACGAGTGAAAATATGCATAGCTGCTAGAGCTAGTCCTTGGGGAAATTGCACACTTAGGTAGGTGTATTTGAATTAAATATTAAGCAGGCAGGCATTTTATATCATCATGCTCAACTCATAGGCCATGGTCAAAGATTTCTTCTCTTGATGTTTTTTTTTTTTGCCATTGGATTATGAGAATGAAGCATCACAAGGTCATGGGTTATGTTGTTTTGGTGACGAAAAATATCCTGACCGTTCCCTATGGATTTTATTTTGATTTATAGCAGATTTTATTTATTCAGTAGGTGTTTATAGAAAAAAAAAAACAGCAAACAAAAAGCAATTTAATGTTTTATGTTAATGTTACTGGTTATGGTTTCGTGCTTTTTTGTTTGTGGTAATATCTTTAGTCAAGGTAAGGTCAATATTAAATTTTGTTTTGCCATAAAAGGGTACAAAAAAAATATTTATATCCAGAAGATAAAGTTGTTTAAACTTTGTATCTTATTTACACAGTTATTATTTTTTTTTAACTGGGTTTAATATTTAATGTGCAAAAATAATAAACAGAAACTTCTGAAGCCAATGGCCCATTAAGGATTTGGCGAAGAGAAGAGTGTGGGAGAACATATGCTATTTTTCAATATTTTGTCAGGGGTTATTAATGCCCTTGAAATGTTAAAAGGTTGAAGGTTTCCCCTATGAAATATGAAAATACATTTTTCAACAAAGCTGAATATTGATGGAGGTAGATTTAGTTTGATGTCTTTCCAGCTGCGAATTCCAGTTGATTAGAAACTTCAAATTTCACACATAGTTTTTTTTCGGTAGAGGAGAGTCATCATCATCAGCCGAAGCCATCCAGTTACGTTGGTCTACCACGCTGCCGTCTACCATAGAATGTACCCCAAAGGACTTTCCAAGCCGGTTTCTCTTCACTCATGCGAGCTAGGTGCCCTGCCCATCGGAGTCTACCGAGCTTAATTTTTGTCACTATGTCTGCTTCAAGGTAGATTGCGTACAATTTATGATTGTACCGTCTCCGGAATCGTCCTTCCTCACATATGGGTCCAACAATTCTCCTTAAGACTTTTCTGTCGAACGCGGCTAAGAGGTCGGAGTGTCTTTTGCTAAGCACCCAAGTCTCGGATCCATACGTGAGTACTGGCAGGACCATGGTCCTGTACAGCAGCAGTTTTTATCTTCAAATTTCTGGATTTGAAGAGCTTAGACAGACTATAGTAGGCTTTATTGGAATTGAGCCGCCGTCTTGTTGCCGTGCCAGAGTCACATATTGCTTTCTCCAACGCCAGGTTGAAGAGGAGGCAGGCCAGACCATCCCCTTGTCGGAGTCCATTAAAGATGTTGATTGGTCTGGATAGCAATCCGGCTATTTTTACTTAGCTTGTTGCGTTGGTCATGATCAACCTACAAAGTCGTGTCAATTTATTTGGAATGCCAAACTCTCTCATGGCTTTGTAAAGTTCTACCCCGGCTACCTTGATAGGCGGCCTTAAAGTCTATAAACAGATGGTATGTTGGAATGTTAAATTCAAGACAAGTGTAAGATCTGATCAGTTGTTGATTTGCCAAATTTGTACAAATTTGAAATTTCATAAAAAAATCCTTAAAGAAGATAAAAATTAAAAAGTGCAGAAAGCCCAAGGCGCTCCAGCTGATAAATTAAATATTATTCTGTACATTTATTGTTGGGTTAATAAATTATAATAATAATAATAAAAAGTGCAAAAAAAATAACATAAAAATAGTTTTTCTTTCGAAAATTTTTAGATTTAGACTTTCATAAATATAAGAACAAAAATTTATCACTGGATCATAACTTCGCTCAACACACTCAGCTGCATTAAACATACTCCTCAACGATAAAAATGACAAATCAATGACTGCGAAGACAGCTGCCCGTCTTAAAGCCATCTCTCTATGGACCAAAAACTCTGTTAATTATAATTCTAGATTTCTATAAAACAATTTGAGCACACTCCGATAAAACCACGCCTAAACTGAGCTTTGACAGTAGATTACAGGTTTGGATCCATTCAAGATCATCTTGAGAAGCTGGTGAACCTCTAAAAGATGGAGTTGATGGCAGAGTGCATCCCGGCAAGTTTAACTTTTGTCTATTCCTCCGACTCTCTAATCACTGCAGAATACTCTAAGCGGAAAACGTGTTATCCGTAATTTTGTAGATAGTCAAGAGTCCCTTAAATCTTTACCAACTCCGTCACTGTCCAAAACTGCCGTTCATCTCTAAACGAGATGGCAGAACCTTTAAACATTCACCTTTCTGGAGTACTGGGGTAAAGAAACATTCCGGGAAATTGCAAAGCTGGTGAATTTGCAAGAAAGTGATTTCTGATACTCTGATCTCATTTAGCAACACATAGGTCTGCTAAAACAAGATTTTCAAAGGAAAACAAAATCTCAAGATGGACACATCTCACCACATGTCTGGCTACCAAGGAATTCTGGCTATCGCTAGATCTTAGGTGTGGATGAAAAATGAAATAAAATGACTGCTGCATAAATTGCATGGACGAAGGAGGAAGGAACAATTACACACATCCTCTCCATTTGGCCTGCTCTGTGATAGAGGCGCAGATTCCACTTGGGAGACATCGCTTCATCAGATGCTCCGAGTAGTTTTTGTAATGAGCATAATCTCCCAACTCTTCTAGTCGGGTATTGGTCCAAGTGTGTCTGTTGTTTTCCTGACAGTCACGTCAACCTAACCTAACATTACTTTAGTTATAGAGTTTTTACTAAGGCAAGCTTTTAATTTCTGTTAAAAATTAATATGATCTTCGGAAAATTTTATTCCAATTCAGGACTGCTCTCACCTAAACTGCCTCCAATTCCCCTGCTCCCATTTTCATTGCTACAATTTTTTGTAACTAATTTTTCAATTTTTTTTTTTTCTATAATTCTCGATTAAAAGAAAAAATATTAATAATATATATTACAACAACACCAAGATACAAACAAAAAATTAATAATAATTGAAGATATTCCCTTCAAGTTCTTACTGTTTTTTTTTTTCACAAATATAGAAACAAAAAAAAATATATGAATATTATTTCTGCCATCAGAAACATACTTCTTCCACATTTATATTTTCCAAACTGAATTGAATCTACAGATAGTTGTAACTGCACAAAGAACTGTTAACAGCAAACAAAAAAAAAATAAAAATAGAACAAAAACGAAATTGTTGATAGAAATAAGAAACGGTTATAAATTCTTTCGAGTTTTCTTTTCTCCAATGCCGATTTTTGCCATCATCATATACTCGTACAATATTTCTTAACCTATCTTTTTATATTATGTATTTTTGTAAGACTAGAAGTACACTGTACATATGTATTTATCTTCAAACAGAATGTTATAGAAATTGTATTTCGTTGTTGCTTCCTGTCTTCAAAGCAAAAAAAAAGAAGAAAAATATAAATAAATAAATAAAAATAAAAATATAATATAGAGCAGTCGGAAGCAGCAGCAACAGCAACAAGGATATACTTATACACATTCAACAACTCAACCGGATATAGATTTCAACTTAAAGTTTTTCACTTTGTACATTATTTTTCCGTTGTAGTGTATATAGTGTTTCCTTTGGAATATACCTTGTATCTTACTCGTATATGGCGGTAGAGGGTTGCTGTAGAAACGATCGAACGCGGCGGGGGTGTACGCTGTACGGTACCTATGAACTAAACACATCATACTATATACTACACCCTCTCTCCATGTTCCATCATCGCTTCTATAGAGTTCTCTTAGCCTTCCTAGATGAAATGGTTTTCATTTTGTTCAATTCAATTTGTGTAAGAACTTCTCGTGCACGGTAAAGGCTTCTTCTTCTTGCCTTGTTTGCTTGCTTGCCTTTGCATCTCTCTGCATGGCTTGAATCGGTTTGGTTAGTAGTTTGTTTGGCTTGCTGGTTTGGCTACTGGATGCAAGCAGCAGCAAGAACAAGAATTTTATTTTTCAATATAAAAAGCAAAACGATTTAACGCTGTTTCCGGTTGAGCGCTTAAAGAAGGAGTATATACAAAAAAAAAATGCCACCCAAACCATCAACAAAACAATGCACATAGAATAGGTACATATGTATATACTCGTAGATAGTCATGGCAGGCACAATACCTACACTCATTCTTGAATGCCCCGCAGATTCAATTTAAACAATTCACGACGAAAGCACACTAACAAGGACTAAATCTTAAGCTGATTGCAAAGCGATGATTTTGTAGCTTTTATACGTCTGAAATCTTTCTGAATGGTTGTGTGTTTTTTTTTTAATTTATATTTTATTTTATTTTTTGTTGCACTTCAGCCCATAAAAAAGCCTTAACCTACAAAATACTTTGTCTATATAATTTATTTCTTCGGAAGCATGAGAAAAACGAGTTAAATAGATTAAATGTGCAATTTATTCAATGAAGATATGTATGTATTTAAATTTTTTTTTTTGCAATCATTTATTTATATTTTAACACTCGGAACCGTTTTCCAGAAATTGAGATTTTTGAAAACGGTTTTTTGTTATTTTCAACAGTAAAAATAATTTTTCTTCAAAGTATTTAAGATAGTATTGAAATACAGTTTTTGAAATATTTAATTTTCAAAAACAATTTCTTTATTTTTTAACTCAAAACCAAATTTTTTTATTTATGTATTGAATACTTCTTATAACTTTTTTAATGGTTTTGCATAAATATTTTGATTACTATAAGATTAATCACTTTTTGAAAACATACAAAAAAATTATTATGCGGGCAATAACGGTACCTCCCACATTTTCAATTTGTTTTTTTTTTTTATTAAAAGTGATTCAATATTTATTTGAATTTATTGAATTTTTTTAAATGTCGGAAACGTTGTAGACAAAAATCTGATTTTCCAAAAAGCTCAAAAACAAAATGTATGGCAGGTACCGTTATTTTTCCTCTTTTAAAAATTTACAATAAATTTCAATAAATTGTATACACCCGTTTGAGCTTTAGTTCAACAGAATTAGCTCGCCGCGCCGCAAGGGGCATCGAAATTATTGAATAAAAATGTTCTTTCCTTATCAAATTTGAATCAAATTTATTTGACAACTTTTATGAAACATTTATTAAAAATATATAATTATAGATTTAGTACAAAAAAAAAACATTTTTTAAGGCTGGACTTTACGTTTTATATTTCTTCCTTTCAGCACTTTCTCATCATTTTTCTCACTCTATAAATAAAAAATTGATTTGTTTCAATTCCAGTTATTGCAGAAAAATTTAAGTTGAAAATATGTCACTGTTGTTCATAGCCAAAGATATAGTGGAACGACAAAGTTTCTAAACATTTGTTTTTGATGTTTTGACATAAGAAAAATAATCAAATCAATAATGTTTAAATGCAACGCTGGGGAATACTCCTCCCCTGATGCTTTTTAACCATTTTTCGTAGAAAATAATTTGCCACCAAAAAATATTCTAATTTTTTAACATTTCACTTCTAATGAAAATTTTGTTTGCCGTTTAATTCTTTCGACATGAACTACAGAGTGAAACGAAATATTTATAACTTTAAGCTGAATATTTTATGCCTGAATAATTTTTTTCTCCAACCAATAGAAAGGAAAATATATCGATCATAAAAAGAAAGGGTGGGATAGCGATACGTCATTTTTAATACATTAGACTTCGATGAACACTGCAGGGTTCTAGTTTGACTCTGCTAGTAAGTTTGGTAATGGAAAAATTCTTAAAAATTAAGAAAAATGTTAAAACAATATTTTTCAGAATACCTATGTTTTTTTTCGAAAATATTACTAAAGAAAAAACTTTATTTTTCAAAATCTAAAAAAAAAACCGAAAATACCTACGCGTTGTATAGCTTTTAAGCTTTTTAGCCTAACCTTTAAGAAGATAAGAATCAAAAACTGTAAAAAAAGGTGATCCAGAAAAAAATATATTTCTTCTAAAATTCATTTAAAACAAAAACAATTACCTTTGTTCTCGTAAATGTTGTTTGAATATAAAGTTTTCAAAATTAATGAACAAGAGCCATTAAAAATTAAGTTTGTTTCAAATATACATTACAAACATAAATACATACATAATATTCTGAGATAAAAAAAAAACAATAGAAGCATTTTACAATAAGTTGTGCATTTTGCAGCTGTTGAAGCTTTTTGAATCCTCTTTAATTTTTTTGATTAATTCGTCAAAAGTCGTTAGTGTAAGTAGAATTAGACTAATTTATTCGAAACATAACACCTATGTATTTTTGTTGCATCTATGTACGTATTTGCAGTTTTTTGTGATTAAGGAAACGCCAATTTAAAACAAACGCAGTTTTTTTTTTAAGTACTTAATGAGCATATTGAAAAAAACCTGATCTTATAGTCTAAAATACCCAGTCTGGCTTTTTTAGAGTCGACATAAATTGTACCTAAGTCTTATCTTTTTAAAGATACATGAAATTTAAAATATTTCAGATTAATATCACAGACATAATTATATCTAAATTATTCATTCCAAACGGATTAATAAAGTTGCTGCCTGTTTAAATTTTTTTTCCACTTGATACCTACTTAACATTCGATAGCAAAAGAAAACTTTTCATCATTTTCCTCTTTGGAAGTATTTAGTAAAGTACTTTATTTAAAAAAAAATCCTCATTGGAAATGAATAGCCTATTATAAAAGGTGTTATTTATACACTTACAAAAAAAAATAACACATAAAAGTTCTCCATTTAAAATAGACTTGAAAATATTAAAACTCTTGCAAAGTATAATTAGTTGCTATTCAAAAAGTGATTTTCAAAATTATCTGAGTGGATATATGATATGTAAATGTGGTTAATATGTGGAATTTGTTAAACTTTTTAACTCATAAGTATTTTTATTTTTCACAAGTATTTAATTCAACACACGAATACATAAAATTTAGGCACCTGCTACACACAAACACACACACACACTTGACATTCATAATGAAATCGAACTTTAATATTTGCTGTCAAGTTATGCTACATTATCTAAAAAAAAAATTAAAGAACGAAAACAGAACAAACAACAACATCCTGAATTCTGATCCATCATCAAGGGCCAAGCTGCAAAAACAAAAATTTTCGAAAAGTTCTTCTCTTTCAAGTCACGTCTTCTTCGACGCATTATGATATTTGATGTACCGTACCTTCTTCTTTTATTATAATATAGGTGGTACAACCGGCAATGTTTCCGCATTACCATATTATCCTGACCGTGTTAATATTCATAAAGTGTTGTGCATTGGATTTGTCCATTTCTCTCTCTTCTCATCTCAGATTGACTCATTCTTTTTGTTGTTGGTGTTTTTTTTTTTTTTTGATATTAAATTTGTTTTGGTTCTGTTATAATTTTATTCATATTTTTTTTTTTTGTTTTTTTGGTGAAGATAAATTTTAACGTAAAATTCCTCAATTTGAGTTTTAAGGTGTAATGAGAGAAAGATTTTTTTTCATTTTGTTTTTTAAATCAAGTTATTCTGTCAGCATAACATTAGGTAGATTTTTTTGTTTGGATTTCTATCTGCAGGTTGGAACTTGGCCGTTGGATTTGCTAATTTGCTAATTTTTTTTTTGTACAGAATAAAGACCAACCCCTTTTGAATGCATAAAGTTAGTAAGGGTATAATTAAATGAAATTACTAATCAGCCAATTTAAATTTAAATATTTATTATAAATGTTTTATTTTTTATTTTTGTGGCAAGGAAATTTAAAATAAACGTAAGCATCCCAATAATTTAATTTGAATGTTTTAAATTTCCATTATTCCTTTTGTAAATTCAATGCACGTGTTTGCTCTTTAATTAAAGTAATTTGAAATGCTTATGATTTTATACATAAAAATAAAAACACATTGAAAAATTATTTTTGGATATTTTCTGAAAAAAAACATCTTTTTAGAGAAGGGGTCTATTTTATAGATTTTCGAAATAAAATAATAAAAATGAACTAAAAACATGAATTATACACAAAGACAAGACTTACAAATTTTGGTTTGGTTTATTTGAAACAAACATTTGAGTAAGAAAGAGATAACTCGATCTTCTCCTGTTCGATATATTTTTTCTGTTAATATGTAAGATGTGAGTTTTTATATCATACCTGAAAGTAGAAAAAAAATTCAATTATTAGAACAATAAGAAACAGTGAGATTTTTTGTAACTAAAAAAATAATCTACAAAAAGTTGTTAATCATTAAACAAAAAACACGATTTCATTTTTATTTTTTTTCGCATTTGAATTTGCTAGTTACATCCAATATATGCAAACGAAATATTCGTCTATAAGTTATATTAAAATATGAAGGAGAACAATTGTTTGAAAAAAAAATAATCAATAAAATAAGAAAAGTGCGTATACGACCTAGTGCACCACCGTTTTTTTTTTGTTATTTTTTGGAGTAAGAACATAACTTCGGTTTGACTATTTTTATGTATTGATATATTGCTACACAAACGACATTTTAATAAATTTGAAGGTCAAGGTCACCGTTAAATCACCAAGTGTCAAAATCTATACATACACATAATACAATTGAAGCGTTGAAATGAAGAAGGGGGTAAGTGACATTTTCGAGTTTTTCCGGGTTTTTTCCACCAATGGAGAGACCTAATGAAAACTTAAATATCGTGTGGTTGATGCCTTTATACCATATTAAGTTTCCAATATAGCCCTAACAAAAATGGTGCAAAGGAGGTAAATACAACACAAAAGCCCAAGATATTAGTGGAAAGAAAAAAAAACGTCACTTAACCTCTTCTTCACTTCACCTCTTCAATTGTTAATCAGTTGTTCACGCTTCTAGCTTAAACAAAAAAAATTGAAAGCATAAGTTATAAATTCTTCTACAAAATTATTTTTACTTGCGACTGTTGGGTTTTTTTGAAAAAAAATTATTAATTTAAATCCATATTGGCTCACTTTAAATTAAAAAAAAAGTTTCAAAACGTGAAAGGTGCTGTTACTTCTCATAGAATCATTTTTTTTTAATTTTTGTTTTTTTGTAAAACGCTTATACTGATAATCAAAATTATAAAACTTATAAAAAGTATTCAAAACTTAAATTTACAAAAAAAAAAAATTGAGTTTTGAAAAAAAATTATAATTATTTGAAAATTAATTTTTTCGGAAAGGGCTTAGTGTATATTATATATATTTAAATTTTAAACAAAACATTTTTTTTAAACTATCTTTAATACTTTGAACAAAAAATCGTTTTATTTTGAAAAATAAAAAATGTTGCAAATCCGTTTTTAAAAATTTTTTATTTCTCGAAAATGGCACAGAAAATTTTGATATTTTCTCAAGTGTGAAATTAATTAAACGTTGTTAATGATATCTCCCCAAAAAAATCTTCTCAAAAATCTCAAACCTAGGTTTTTGATAAAATGTTGAGCGTGTAATTGTATAAGTAAATTATATTGTTACTCAAAAAATAAAATAAAATTCTTTAGTTTCTTTTGTTTAAAACCTTACCTAGTATACAATTTCTTACTCAAAAAAAAAAGAACCAATTCTTCATTTTGAATTCTTAAAAGCAACAATTTAATTTTTTTTAATTTACGTATGCAGGATGTACGTATACAAAGACCTTTCTTTTTTTGTCGATGATAATAATTTACAAAAATATTTACTCAAAAAAATTCTAAAAGATCCCATCGGTAATAAAAAAAAATAAATTGGATGGAAATTAACTAATTTCCTTCAATATCTCTTCGACATTAAAATTCTTATAAAAATGACAAATCATGCACCTATGTGATGATGAGGCTGCTCAATACATACATAGTTTCCATTATCCTTTTTGATTTTTTTTTTCACAAATTCATTTTCATTCTATTTTTTTTTTCTTTCTAAATGATACCGTTATTTGACTAAATTGATGAAAGAGGTAAACTCTAAATATAATTCTACTCATAGGTATATAATATAATCTGATATTAACAACTGAAAAGATTTCAAAATCAAAAATCCTTCAAAAGAATTTTAATGCTCAGTCTTATGAAAAACTACTTATGTAGGTAGAAACATACAAAAAAAAAAACAAGAACTTATAATCTATCACAAGAGGAGATGCCTCAATATTGAATTGAATTCAAGGAAATATTATCAATCTAAATTGCTGCTTTTTTTTTAATACTACAAAACACAAAAGGTAGAAAATAATCTGTTATGCGTTCTACGTTCAAAGGACAAGAAATTTTACTTCAATCGGATTGAATAAAGTAGAATAATTTTGTTTTTGTTATGAAAATACTTTTTTTTTCTGTTGATATTCCATGAAGGAATCACGAGTTAGTTATTATAGAAAAACATCTTTGTTTTGGCTTTTGATGACGTGGATTCTGATGGCTGACTTGTCTTGCTTAAGGCGATTAAATGTTCACCCTTCTCCTTAAACACTCCCACCACTGCAAACGATTTTTGTTCAAGAAACAAAAACAACAGAGAAAAAAGAAACAAATAAGAACAAGACCATCATAAAAACGAAAGATTTCCAAGTCCTTTCCCGAACAAAACAGGATACACACAACACAGTAGAACCATCAACCCAGCAATGTTGCTCTCTGTGTCCTTAACACACAATTTCGCTAACGCACTAAACCATCATCATAATCTTGACATTGTGCTTTACTTCCGGTTCCGTGATGAAATATACATACATAAGTATAGTTAGAACACACAAATCTGGTGGCATATTAATAATAATTGCCAAAAGGGTTTCGACCCTGTCAACCCTCCTTTCAATCATTTATATTTTTTTTTTTTTCGGGAATGTATTCATGCATTAATCCCCGACATTTCGACAAAACACTCTCTCGTAAAATATATTATGTTCTATACCTAAACAAAACTGTTATAATATTATTATAACAACAATAGCAGATCCTAACAGTCTGAAATAAAGCATCTGAGCAGCCACTTCTTCCCTGTACTAATGACGGACTATATAGCTACATAAGGCAGGATCACAATGAGTATGTATATGATGGAGGTTTGGCATTTTCATTTTAGTTGGTTTGGGGATGGAATAAAATGCTATAGAGAAAGACCTTTATGATTAATTTGTTGCAAATGCGCTTAAAACCAAAAGCTTATATTTCCTCTTTCATTCTTTGTCCTTTCATTTTGTATATTGGTTTAAATTGTAGTAAAACTCATACATACATATTATATACCAACAACTACATAGGTACCTACAGTCTTTGAGTTTATCGAGGCAGAAAGAAAAGGAATGTCAATACAGTCTGCTACTAATATTTATGGGAAAATTTATATCATTCCGGGTACCATGAAGGAGAGGTGACGTTGTGAAATAATCCTGGAATATATGTACGATTTAATGTTAGGAAAATCAAAAGACTAACAAGTAGCAAGTGATGTTGGAATTAAGGTAGCACTCTGTAGTAGTGTAGAATTATTTGAATTCTTTATGAAAATTCTTTATTGTGTAACAACTTATGATTTTGAAATCGAATAAATATACAGTTTTGTAAATAATTAAAATTTTCAAAATTTTGAAATATGAATACTTACAGTATGCAATATGGTGCCTACAATTGTAGATGGTGTACAATGCTAATATGAAATAAATAAATAATGATATTATAAATCAAATGAAATGAAGGCAAATAAATTAAACTCATAACACTGTTGTAGGAGGTATAGGAATAAGAATATTCGAATATTTATGTAAAAGATTTTGCTTCATTATTTGAAACAAATTTTTAGGGATAATAATTCGTTTGAAATTTAATTTTAAGTTCCTCAGATAAATAATTGAGTTTTGAAATGAGAAGAAGTTGGATAATTGGTGTTTGTTTTTTACTCATTTAAAATAGTCTAATTTTGTCTAAAAAAACGACAAATCAAATAATTAAAAAAAAATTGAATCTGTTCAGCGAGAACCTGTAAAAAGTTATTAGCATAGTAAATTATCAGATCAAAATGATAAAATACCCATGTTGGAATACATCAATAAAAATTCAATCCAATTCAGTCCAAATGTGTTTTTCCTTAATAAAAAAAATTCTGTAAATGGATTAATTCTGTACGAACATAATTCCGCTTTTCCATTATACCTACTACTTTTCTATTATTCTGTATTTCCAAATTCTAAAAACCAGAATTCTATGTTTCTAAATGCTATAAAACCAAAAAATCAAGGAAAGTACAGAAGAATCTTGTTCGAATATTGTAAAAGTACTTTTTTCAAGCTTTTGAGTTTTGGAAAAGGTGATGAGTTGTCATAAACCAACAAATATTCAAGTAAATATTTTGAACTTAATTTTTATTTCCATGAAAATATTTTGTTCCAAAACTAAATTGATATTTTGAAAAGGACTAAAACTCAGATTTTTTAAGTCTGTGTTTAAAAGTAATGTAGTTCAAAACTACGTAAATGATACAAGAGAAGCAATTGTGCTTATAATGGAGCTCAGTTTTGTTCATTTTCAAAATAATTTTTTTTTATAATCTACATAATACATATAGGAATACAGAATTTTATTTTTTTTCACAATGCTACAGAATATTGCAGTCCGAGTTTAGACACTTACAAAATATTGACCCCAACCCTTAATTGGGTTTTAATTTTTGTTATTACATATTTACCCAGGTATTTATTTATATTTTTGTTTTATTTTATTTTATTTTATTTTATTTTATTTTATTTTATTTTATTTTATTTTATTTTATTTTATTTTATTTTATTTTATTTTATTTCTAGTTTCGTTTTAATTTTCAATTTTTTTTTATTTTTTTTTTTTATTTTTACTTTTATTTTTCTTCAGTTTCTTATACATATTATTTAAATATAATCTTCATAAAAAATAAAACGAATATATATTTTTTTGAATGAATTTAATCAGGATCAGAGCACCATTATAATCCCCTTTTTCATGTTTTCTTTCTAAAAAAAAAATATCCTTAATAGATTGACACAAAAATCTTTTTGGAAATACTTTTAACGAAATTCCTCCTCCTCTTTTTTTATTAATAATTTAAATCAGTAAGAAGCTTTTATTTTTCCAAGAAATTCATCTTTGAATAGATTTTTCTAGTCAGCTCTTGCCTTCGAAACCTTTCAGCTTTGTCTTTTGCTTTTGGTCAATGGATCGATCCACACAAATTCTCTTTTATTTCCTCTAAACCTAACCTAACACACACATACCTGCACATGGAGATTTATAAAATAGCCAGAAGTAAAACGTCCAGCTGGAGGCTAAATTTTTTGGTATGAGATCCTGATGAAAGGATTTATTATTTTCTCTTATATTGGTTTTGATTGACAGGTGTATGTGGATAGAGATAAAAAAAAGGACTCTCCCGTCAAATGCTATATCTCGAATTCTTTAGGTGAAAGGGGTCATATGAATAAGCTAACATACAAAATTTTACATTATGTAGATATACATATTTTTTCATATATGTATATAGAAGTCAAGGGGATAGATTTATTATTTTACATCACACTTTGTTGTATAAAGAGGGCGAGGTTAGGAAATGGGAAATATAAACAAAATGAATTTCAAAAACGATGTTATGTTTAAATCCTTTTAAGGGCAAATCGATGAATATAATATTATTATGGGTATGTATGTATACGAAAGGGTGTTTGTATAGAACAATAAATTAATATGAAAGCTTATTCAAGTCCAATTAGGAAACGTGTTTCTAGTTTTGAATAAATTTTTATACCCGACAAAAAAAAATGTTTCAAATTCGAAAGAGTAAATAAATATGTATTTATGTATGTATGGGAATGGAATAAATTTAAAAATATATCAATACAAAAAAAATTCATAATATATAATATTGAAAATGTAAATGCACATTTTTATTTTAGGAATTTTAATAAAGATCCAAATTTGTGAACAATCATTTAAATGAAAAAGGAGTTTTTTGAGAATATTATAAAAAATAATAACTTGCAAATTTTAGACATCAAATAGAAGCGATTTTTAAAAATGATTTTAAAGGAAGCTATGATTTGTTGCACACCTCTAGCATTCTATTTTTTTTTAGGCTGTATTAAAATTTAAATAAAATCAATCGGAAAATAGCTAACCGGGAAAAACTTTGACATTTTAGTTTTGAAATTAATTTGTTAACATTTTTCATTAAGTAAAAATAAATCTTAAGCATTTTTTCAATAACAATAACAGGTTCCACTATTATGTACTACTTTTTAAAATTATGTGGTAAAACAATAAGAAAGTCTCATTAATAATTTTTCAAAATTTTTAATAATTTGTAAAAAAAAAAATACGAAATAATTATATTAGTAATCCCATATCCAATTTGGTAATTTCCAGTCCAGTAATTTATTTTTTAACTTTCTATTGATGAACCTAAATGTCATGAAAGTAAATATTTATTTTTGTCTTTCCATTTATTATTAATATGATTTTGAAATTGATTTCAGCGAAAATCAGATATACTTTCAAAAAGTTTTTTTTTCGCACCGATTTATTAATATTTCCATTTGAATAAAATTTTCTTATTGTTTTCAAGTGAATACCACATAAATTCAATAAGTTTTTAACATAGATTTAAAAGGATTTTCATATTTTCTTAAAATTATTTTTAACCTTTTTTAAATGAATTTTGGAAATAAAAAAAAATGGTTGAAAAATGTCGAATATTAAAGTTTTGGGGAAAAAACGGTTCTCAAAGATTGAATTGCAAAAAAAAATATCGAAAAAAATTTTCAACAAAAATTCTTTGAAAACAATTAAATGTAAGTGGAAACGTTTTTGCGCTATAATTCGTTGGTCAAAAAATGCAAAAAAATAACGTAAAAAATTTTTCTAGAAAAATATTAGACTTAAAAAAAACATTTAAAAAATTATGTTTAAAAAAATATTTGGCCAAAAAGAAATTCGTCAATTCATCAAAAAAAGTTATGTCGAAAAAATCCATTAACGGCTCCATGTTTTTGGAAAAATAAAGGAAAATTTAAAAAAGTATTGTATATTTTTTCCACTTCATACATAGTGGGGACGTCAAGTCACGATATTTTGTAGACATTACATTTTGACCGTCAGCTTCAGTACGCTTGTATAAGATGTTCTAAGATTGATTTTAAAAAAGGTGCCACCTTCGTAACACTGTAAAAGGGGGGAGGAGAACGAACAAGACCTCTTCCGTCCACATCTGACGCATATTTCTCGATTCATAAAGAGGTTAAGAACTTGGGTGAAGTATTTTTGCCACTCCCCCTTCAGAATCTTAGAGTGGCAATGTCAACACTTTCTTAAATTTACCTTAGGACTTGGAATATTAAAACATAAATATTGAAATTTAAGCCTTATTCTAGACCACCATCAAATAATTTTGAATTTTTATATTTCCGTTTTGTCGTCAGTTTATTGACAATTTTAAAATTAGTCTTTTTTTTTGGGTCGTTGATTACATTTGTATAAATAACAATTAATAAGCTATTAATAAAAAAAGAACTCTGTTTGTCGAAGGAAAAACCAATTGCCCTTGATATCACATCATAATAACAAACAATCTCCAAGGACTTTATTTTCTTTTCTTTTGTTTTATTTTATAATTAGAATGAAATATATTTATGTATTTGTTTTTGTTTGTTTCGTTTTTTTTCTCTTCTTTATTTTAATTTCATCAATTGGGTCACATCAAAATAGAATAATAAAAACAAAAGGATCTCATGAAAATTTCCAGCTCCCAAATAAAAGCAAGCAAACAAACAGCAAAAAAAAAACAGAAAACACTCTAAGGAGTCAAAAATCACAATTCCAAAAAAAAATCATCATTATCAAGAGTCTTCTAAGTGTGACTTCTGCCCCTCAAGCGGCACTTACAAAATCAATTCACAGCCATTTACTAACCTATAAAAAAATAGATAGACAAAAATAATTTGTTGTTTTTTTTTTGGTTTGGTTTGGTTTCGTTTACGCGTTACGAATGACGCATTTATTGTGTCGAATGTCAAATGTTTATGTCCACCACCAATATTGGCCCTACACTTGCTTGTCCGCCCACCAAAAACCACAAAATTATTCCTCCTCATCAAACACCTCTGGATGGTAAACAAGGGACACAATTTATAGGACGAAAAGACTTTGTTGCGTCAACAACGCATTCCCTGAGTCTAAACTGAACTGACTGAGATTCACTAATCCGACAACAAAATTGGGCCACGTTAATGATGATAACATTCAATGGCATTCAATATCATACGGACAACAAAATAACAATGCGAATAATGGGGGGCATAAAATCACTCCGTTAAACAGGAAATACCCAAACGGTATCCATTGGAGATTTCCAGTGTTCATCTTATTTGGATTTGTGAGTTTCTCTATCCTCTATTCCTTGGATGATGATCCTATGGATACGTTATGTATATAGTATACAAACCTATTCTATACTGCCACGCCATTCCGCTAAGATACCTAAGCTATGCCAAGTCCCGTTGCGATGGGGCGAGAAGGCGTTCTCAATGGAAAGCGAAAAATTCTCGATTTTGTGTGTGTTTGTAGAATAGAAAGAAGTTTTCAATGTGCAAAAAAAAAACAACAAGACAATTTAGAAGTTTAGTTAAAAAAAAAAAAAAAAATGGTCGTCGTGGTCGTGGTTTGGCAACGCCAATGTCGTCGGTGGTCCGCAATAGATATAGATAGATACTCTGCCAACGCCCACAATTTTTCAGTTATACGATATATTGCAGAGATTCTTTTTTTTTTTTCAAAAACCAAAAAGAAAAAAATAGATTTTTCGATCATCAGGGCGTTATCCAAAGCCACCAAAATATTATCCAGCACTTTCAGTGGTTTTTATGGTTTTTTAAATGTCATAGTGATATGAGAGTTTTTCGTTATGGATTTTACTTTTATTATATCTCATTCATGGCAAATTCAAATTGAATAAATTTTAAATCACATCGAATTAAACTGACCATATTTTATTTGAAAGTGCCATTAAAATAAGGTTGGTAAAGGCTTTTTATTATCTATTTATTTTATGAAATCAAATATTAATGCCATAAGTTTATGTAGATATGGTTCTAACTTTATTTTTACTGAAATTAATAAATAAGTGCGAAATACACAAATTACATTCAAGTACAGTTAAAAACAGTTTTTTTTCTATCAGAAATCTTATTTTTTTTGGTCTTTTAATAATATTTTATATCTAGGTTCCTGTTGATCCAACAAAAAAAATTTAATTAATTATTGAAAAGAAAATTAGTACCTAACACTATAAGCTTTTCGAAAAAAAATTATTAGTAAAGGGTGTCCCAACAAGAACGCAAGATTTAAATTTGGCGCCATTCGAAGTGTCATTGTTTGACATTTGAACAATTATTATTGTTTGGTAGTAGAAGGTATAAGGTTAATAAAAATGGAGCGCTACACGAATGAATGAGTTCGTTAATTGGGCATTAGAGAGACAACATGAAAATGCTGATTTTGCCGATAAAATCATCTTTAGTGACGAGGCCCATTTCCATCTTGATGGCTTCGTCAATAGGCAGAATTGTCGCATTTGGGGCGAGGAAAATCCTCGAGTGATTCACGAGAAGCAAATGCATCCTCAACGTGTCACTGGGTGGTGTGGATTTTGGGCTGGAGGAATCATTGGACCTTTTTTTTATAAAAATAAGTCAGGTCAAGCGCAAACAGTCAATGGTGTTCGGTATCGTGAAATGATAACCAATTTTTTCGTGCCTAGAATTGAAGACATGAATGTGGTGGGGATGTGGTTTCAAAAAGACGGCGCCACATCTCATACAGCCAAAGAAACAATTCAATTGCTGCATCAGTCATTTCCCGGTCGTGTTATTTAGCGTTTTGGAGACCAGAATTGGCCGCCTAGATCATGCGATTTAACACCATTGGACTTTTTTCTTTGGGGTTTTTTGAAGTCGATGGTTTATGCGAATAAGCCGACGACGAAAGAGGAAATTGGACGCTGCATTAATAAAATACCGCAGCATTTATGCAAAACGGTCTTTGAAAATTTCATTAAAAGATCGCGTATGTGCCAGCAAAGCCGCGGCGGCGGCCATCTGCCTGATGTGTTGTTCCATACATAACCTCATCCTGTCTACCTTAACTTTTTTTTTAAATTATGTACATACATATGTTTTGACAATTAAGTTTTTTTTAAACTTTTGAGTTTGAGCAATTCTTTTAATCAAAAAAAAAAAAGTGTTTAGTTGAGGGGGCGGGACAGTGCCCTAAAAAGTGATTTAACAAAGCGCTGGCCTTTACGAAGCAAGATCTATACCAATAGTGAAACTGGTATATCAGTCACGAGGACACATTTAAAATATAAATGTTTTTAGAAACAAAAATGGTTTAATATATTTTAATCTGTTACCTTAGAAAATCTAACAAATTGTTTTTATTTTATTCTAAATTCTTTAAAGCTTATACATGCATTGAGGGAGTCTCATCAACTTTGCATAATTTTTCTGCAATCTCCAGATTACTTTTACTCGAATATAAGATGTACTCAGTACTTATACTCCAACTATAGTACAACTACAATACTTTTAACTCAACTATCACCGGACATGACCAGAATTCTTTATTTTTTTTGATAAAAAAAAAACAGAAAACAAAAAATCGTAATCCTGCTTTTAAGAGTCACAATACGTACACAACTTATTCTCTATCTCATCTCAACCCCCATGTTTGGCACCTAAATCCGCTGCCGCAACTCGTACGCTCTTAAGGGATTAAGAAGTTATTACGACGAATGCACTATTCAAAGAATAGCCTCACAAAAGGATCTCTGCAAAAAAAAAACATACTCGTACATATACATTACCCACACATGTCCCAACGAGGACTTACATTTCACACACTAGCCCCATTGTACTCGTATGGAAGAAGATATGAAAATTGAATATCAACTTTTTTATTATTATTTTTTTTTTTTAAGAGAAGAAATATAATCTTCAAGGTTCAAGCCTTTTTTGTGTTTGATGCGGATCCTGGGATAGTTTGAAAAGTCTCGGGAGTAAAAGATAAATCACCCTCAAATCAACCTTAAGAGCGGGCGTTTGGTGAGGGTTTTTGACTGGAAATACCTTTCATCATCTATATTTCATTTTATATAGAATTCATATTCAACCACATTCACACAAACAGGAAGTTCATAGTAGGTACACATCAAGGACGAGATTAGATGCACTTAGAAATTGGTCATTGTAGCAAATGTGTTCCTTTTGTGTGAGCGCGGTGTGTTTGTCGAACATGATATGATTGTATGAATCATATCCTCGAAATAATGTACCTACCTATAATAAATTGTAACCATTGTGTGTTTGTTATAAACGAAAAGAAGAACCGGAAATTCTAGGATATAAGCTTCTCAGACATTTTATACATTTATTTATATTTTTTTCTTTTGTTAGATTTGTTGTTATAATGTAAGTTTTACTGTTTGATTTTTGTCCTGATGGACAATAATTGTGATGGCCTCTATATCCAAGATTGACAACAATACAAAAAAAAGAAAGAAAGAAAGAAGTTGGAAAGCAAGTTTATTCATTCATTCATTGAGAAAATTAAGTTCAAACAGGATGTTGGAATGTAATTCATTTTATAATAGAATTCCGTTAAGATATAAAAAGAATGTTTTAGGTATATGGTTCTATTAAACTGATTGTGTGTAGGTAAATATTTGAAAATACAGCATCCAAAGCAATTGAAATTTAAACACTTTTAAGGTCCCAATATATATATAATATATTCCATAAAATTCATGACGATATTTTCTCATAACAAATGCCAATTTTTCAAAAACTTAAATTTACTCATCGTGACTTTTTTCATATGTCTCCTATTACTGTGTGATAAAAAAATTAAGTCTGATAGATTTTTTTTTTGACGGAAACAATTTTTTTTTACGGATTTTTTTTATTTTCTCACTACAAATATTTCATTCTTTCAAAAAAAAAAACGGTAGGTATATTTTAAGAAACCAAATTCCTTTGGATATTTTTGCCTTTTTAAAAAATTTTTGGAAACTTTAATTTGTGAAACAAAAAATTCGATAAAATATATCATGTATGCGATATGTATCCGAAAAACTTATAAATATTATAAAGGGTGTCCCAACAAGAACGCAAGATTTAAATTTTAAATAAAACGCAGATATTAAAAAAAAATCTCGAATTCTTTATTAAATCGTGAAGTATAGACAAGATGAGGTTATGTATGGAACAACTTATCGGGCAGATGGCCACCGCGGCTTTGCTGGCACATAAGGCTCGAAGGGGCGTTGTTGTCTTTACATCAGTGACAGACCCAGTTTCAGCAAATTTTTCCATTACTCGCTTTACACTTGACTCTTTTGGAGCATTATTGTAACCCCAAATTGATCGCAATTTGAGAACGGTAGCCGCAAAACTTACACCATTTTGGTAAAACAATTTCACAATGAGAATGCGTTGTTCATTCGTGTAGAGCTCCATTTTTATTAACCTTGTACCTTCTATTAACAAACAATAATAATTAATTGTTCAAATGTCAAACAATGACACTTCGAATGGCGCCAAATTTAAATCTTGCGTTCTCGTTGGGACACCCTTTATATTATATATAATACAAATATATAGATACATTGAAAACTATCTAAAATCAAATATGAAAATTGAAATAAAAAAATACATGTTTCCAATATTCAAAAGAAAATAATTTTTTTAAAAAAGTATTTTTTTTTTAATTTGAAACTAGTATAAAATTATTTTAAAGAAAAAAATGTATATGGTGAAATTTATCTCTCAACCTCCATTTTTTTTCTGCACAAACATCAGTGGCAGTGAAATTATTAAGAGCAAAAAAGTCGTGCTGAATTGTTTTTTTTTTCACTTCGAGTTTGTTCACAATTCGATAAAAAAAGTAAACATCAACATTTTTTTGGCAAAAATAAATTCCGTAAGAAATATGTACATGCAAATAATTTTTTTTCGATGAGGAATTGTACTTGTATGCTTTAAGAAAAAAAATATTTATATTCAAGATTTTTCAAAAAAAAATAACTCGGTTTTTCAAAATACATATTTATTTTTAATTGATGACAAAAATCAAATTTTTAAGGTTGAAGTTTTTTAAACTAATAAAACCTTTAAATGTTAGAAAAATGTATGTTTTTCAAAAATTTTAAAATTTATCTTTGAAGCTGTATAAACTTAAAAAACTAAAAAACGTCTTTTAAAAAATTCACAAAAATTCATTTTGTTTTTCAAATTTAATTTTTTTTTAAACAATATCAAAATGGCTAGTTTTGATATTTATTTTTTTTTTAAACCATTCTTTAAAAATGAAGATCAGTAGATAAAAACTGAACCAAATAACCTAGTTTATTTTATTTTATTTTATTTTATTTTATTTTATTTTATTTTATTTTATTTTATTTTATTTTATTTTATTTTATTTTATTTTATTTTATTTTATTTTATTTTATTTTATTTTATTTTATTTTATTTTATTTTATTTTATTTTATTTTATTTTATATTATTTTATTTTATTTTATTTTATTTATTTTATTTTATTTTATTTTATTTTATTTTATTTTATTTTATTTTATTTTATTTTATTTTATTTTATTTTATTTTATTTTATTTTATTTTATTTTATTTTATTTTATTTTATTTTATTTTATTTTATTTTATTTTATTTTATTTTATTTTATTTTATTTTATTTTATTTTATTTTATTTTGTTTTGTTTTGTTTTGTTTTATTTTATTTTATTTCATTTTATTTTATTTTATTTTATTTTATTTTATTTTATTTTATTTTATTTTATTTTATTTTATTTTATTTTATTTTATTTTATTTTATTTTATTTTATTTTATTTTATTTTATTTTATTTTATTTTATTTTATTTTATTTTATTTTATTTTATTTTATTTTATTTTATTTTATTTTATTTTATTTTATTTTATTTTATTTTATTTTATTTTATTTTATTTTATTTTATTTTATTTTATTTTATTTTATTTTATACTTTTATTTATTATTTACTAATATTAAAAGAGATACAAATCGTTTTACTGAATTTTGAAGCAGAAAATTTAGATATTGCTCAAAAAAAAAGAAGAAGAAGTTCCTTGCAGTACTTGACCTAAGTAAGTAAGCAAGTAAGTAATATCTATAGACCAATTTTGAAATCCATCTTGAATTTTACTATGTGCAAAATTGCGTCATTGTTGATTAAACGTAAATAATTTTGGAAATAGAATAATATTTTTTTTTCTAAAAATATGTATGTTTTAAAAACAATAGGTCATATGCATTTTTGTGTCAAACTTTTAATTAGTATCTATTGTTTACGTAGTAGGTACAGCTAAATTAAAAAAAAAAAAAAAAAACCGACATAGGTACTTTCAAAAATAAAGCTAACAATGTATGAATACCTATAGAAACACATAAATAAAGTGAAATCCAATATTAAAGGTATTGTTGGCATAATATTTTCATGTTAACATTTCCCTTAAATTTTTTCTAATTATTAAGCAAGCTCATTAAAACATACATACCTATTATACACAATTTTCAATTTACCTGTTTGTTTTTTTTTTTTTTTTTGATGTTGATGTTTTGTTTTTGATTTAATATTCATGAATAGCTTTTTCTCCCTTGCATCTAAATATAGATAATATTCATCAGGATTATTTCACATCTCTCATTCACAATGATGTTCCTTTCATCATCAAAAATCATATACCTATATACGGAAATCATATAAATTTTATACACAATACTACATAACATAAGTTGAAAGCAGCCCTAAAACAAATTTATTATGCCGTGATGCACCAAGCAAACTAAATGTAGAAACAACAAGGATTTAGTCTCTCTCTCTCTCTATGAATATTAAAAAAAATATTTCCTGTTATGTGTAGGTAGGTGGGTAAATTATGTCTACATTTGAGGCATTTGTGTTTTATGGTTGCACTCGTAGAATGTGAATATTTAGTTATGTGATGGGAATCAAATATTTTGTTTTGCAAAAAATAAAAACTAACAGGAAAGAAAAACATGACAATTTAGAAATGTTTATTTTTAAGCTATGACAGATAATAATGTTTATAAGTTTTTTTTATATTTGGTAGGAATTATTATTAATTAATGATACAACAGATGTTTTGATTAGATTTTAAAAATTCTCTCCCGAAATTGAATATAAACTGTTGAATAATGTGAACCTTATGATTTAAGATATCGATTATGTTTTTTAAAGACTAAAAAGGTAGATAAAATATTTGCATGCATTTATCCAAAAATAAGATTTTTTACTTCAAATTTTACTTCCAAAAGAATAAAATAAAAATAAAATAGTACGTATACGCATTAGTGCACATTTGTTTTATTTGCTTGGAGAGGTTCACACAATTCAATAAAAGTTAAACCACCGAATGGATATCAATGAAACTTTCAAAGATGATACGAGCACTGAAAAAGCCACTAGCAAAAAAATTGCATGGTCACGATTTATTAGAAAAAAAAAAAATGATTAACTTGTCTCAAGTCGTAAAAGGATATATTATTATATAAACAGTGTCAGGTTTAATTAAAATGGCCCAAGGACTCAAGTTTTAAGAAAGACGGCTTAAGTTTTAAGAAACATTAAAAACAATTTTGAATCTACTTTTTAAAATTTAGCAAAAAATTTTTTTGATAAAGAAATTGTTTTTGCCAATTCATTTTTTCATAGTTAAACTTTTGACCAAATTTTATTCTGAGGATTTCTACTTGGTTGTTCCCTGACATTTCTTTTTGACAAATTTTCTTTTGGCACGTTAATTTTTGACATTTATTTTTTTCGAAAATTTTTTGACTAAGTTTTATTGCTCCTAGTTGATTTTTTTTTTTTTGGAAAATTTGTTTTTGGCATGTTTTTGAAACATTTTTTTTTTCTTTGAGACCAAAATTTGTTTTCACAATTAATTCTTTGACCAATTTTTATTCACGCGGTTCAAAAACATTTATTTCTTGACAATGTTTTCAATAATTCTTTTCAACCGTTTGGTTTTTGGTGAGAATTTCTTTTGTACATTTTTTTTTTTTTTTTTGATGAAAATATTTACACAAAATAATTATTCGATTCTAAAATTGTCTAACTCATGAAGACTTTAATAGCCATTATTTTTCATAATCAAAAAGCAATACTTGCCACAAGTCAACATATATTTTAGTATAATAACAAGGTCCTAACTTCGCCTTGAAAATTGAAGATTGTCCGCCATTTGCATTTCCGCCATTTTTTTCGCAGACACTGCCAACTACGACAGTAGTATAAATAAAGATGGTAAAGCTTCACTACAGGTCTGTATAAAATCTATACAAGTCAATTATCCTGGAAAGATTAAAATTGCATGCATGTCTTCGTTCATGGAAAAATTGGAATCGAATTAACCAGTTTTGAAATAAATGTATTTCGAATCGAATTCCCCCAGAAAAATATAAAATACCTCACCAAGTAGTTATTTACTGTTGTGAACGTTAATTTTTCTATTTCTATTCAATATTGTCGATTTTTGCAATTCAATTAAAAAATATCACAAAAAACTATCTGCTTCATATGTTCAACACGACCGACGCGACGATGCCAAATAAGCCAGCGAAAGCTTATCAATGTACAATACATCGTACAACAGACTGCACACCTGACACCGCAGTAAGTGCTAAATGGAACAACTTCTGCACACAAAATAGAGATTCCCCATTGTTGGTGTTTTTAGTGTCAACATAAACTTGACTCAAGGATATATTCTCCTTTTTTTATACCAAAAGACAACCTATTATTTGCAATGCCTTCCATTTTTACGCATGAACCAAGCATTTCGGCATCATCTCTATTGATGCTTGCAAACAATAGATCAGGCAATAAAGTGGTTTTCAGTGAACTGTTAAACTTGTCATACAAAAGTCTATAAAACAAAAAAACAAAAAAAACTTTACTCTAAGTTATTGATAAAATTGGTTTATTTATGGTTATAGATACTCCTTGCATCGCACGACCAAAAAAAAATGTCATAAAAATAAAAATCTACCGTTTAACTGTTTGATTTAACATACCAACGGTTGTCCCATCCATGTCTGTACCAATAATAAACTTTTTTATATCCCGCCATCACAATTTAACCCATAAAGACATACGATTAAGAAATAAATGTTTTTATTAATCATCAAACAATGCTTCCTTTTTCCAGAAACTCTAAAAATAAACACACAGATAGAAGAGACTTGGAGAGATAAATTCTATAAAAATAAAAGAAAAACTTCCTGATTCCTGAATCTTAATCAATAAACATATTTTTATTATATTGTTTTTGTTTACCTTCAGATGCTCATTCAGGGATAAAACCTTTCGTTTCTAAATGAATTCACTTCAGCTCTTCTGTGACATTCAAAACTATACCGACACGACAGCAAATTAAAGGAGGGCAAAATGAATGAATGGAAGGAAGGAAGGAAGAGCTTTGATTCTGCGAGAAATATTATATAACCTTGGCAGTTAAATTACCAACAGAGAGCCTCTGGGTTGACATATATCTATCTATTCATAGAAACAAGGTGTTGTTTGGTATTCTAGATGACACAAAAATCATTCTTTCGAAAAACACATACCACACACAGCCCATCATACTCCAAGCCAAACACCAATTATTATCATTTGGAAGAGCAAACAAATGAAACGTCATGTCATACAGAAGTCCTTTTTTTCCCCCCATCAACCAACCCTCAGAAATCTCACCATCATACCTTGCACAGAGACACTCACTCTGCTGTTTGGTAATTCCTTTGAAAAGATGAGAGAGGTTGAGCATTTCCAATTAACTTACCGTTCAGTGTTCACACCATTAACTTCAGGATTCTTCTCCGTTCATACGTTAAGGTGTTTATTTTTGCATGAAATTTCGAACATCGCCGACTCTTTCTGCAGCGCGGATCTCAAAATGTTGGTGTGTCGTCTGTCTGATAAGGTTTTTGATTTTGATTCTGAACTTAAGTAAGGGAAGAACAAAAACAAAAAAGAATGAAAATCATCATCAATAAAAACCACGAATTATTATAATATCATTCTGTAGGAAATTATTCGGAAAGGAACTTTTCCCAGTTTTGAAATACATAAATGTATTTCCTAGGAAAAAGGTATCCATTGAGTTTCGTAGGCAATTTTTGTTTTCTTTCTAAAGGATGTTGTTTCAGACTTATCACAAAAGGAATAAATTGAAAATATTAAATTTTATTTGTTCAGACAATTTCTACAACAATTTATTGAAAACTTTAGACCACAATTTTATGTGGGCAGAATATTTACAAAATATTACTTTTAGGCTACAGTTTTTGGCAAAAACTACTCAAGTTACTTGCCACATTCGAATTTCAAAACTTCGCAAACTTGTAGAAATTTGTGCATTCACTACTTTTATTACTAATTTAAAGTTCTCGAAAATGTCTACTGCGCCAAAAAGTGCAATCTGCAACCGAAATTCTGAGACACGAATTTTCTTAAAAAAATATAATTTGAATACGACCAAGTTCCTTTTAATGTAAGATTTTTGAAAATAAACAATTTTTCAAAGCAAGTAGATTTTTTTTTAAATTTGTGCTGAGATAAAAACAAAGGTTAAATATCCTTAATCTAAGTCTAAGAAAAAAAAATATTTCTAAATATTTGTCTAGAAACGCAATTCTTTGTGCTAGAAGTATATTTAATATTTTTTTTTCGATATTCAATGGGTATAAATATAATAAATATAATTTATGTACCAGAAAAACTGATTGAATAATAGACCATCTGACCATCTTTTAGTCTGACAATTTTTTTTGTCACAATTATTTTTTTTCGAAGTTTTTTTTGGACAGTTTCTTTTTTCACAACTGTTTTTTTTTCTAATTTTTTCAACCATTTTATTTTTGTTTGAAAAAAACTATTTTTCACAATTTTTATTCTCTCGTGCTTCAAAAATTTGCACTTGGTGGCTCCTTGACAATTTTTTGGACAGACTTTTTATTGACGAATTTCTAAGCAATTTTTACGTAATTTTATTTAAAAAAAAAATCTTTACCAGTATAAAAAAATTTGCAAAATGACAAAAATTTTTTTACAAAATGCTGCTTGAAGTAATTAAATTAAAGAAAATTAATTGTCCTTGTATAAACTTCTCAAATGATTAATTTGACTTAAAGTAATTTTTTTTTTAGCTTTTTTCTTACCACATACAAAATTCAAAAGTACAGAATTTCAAAATATAAAATTTTGTGATACGAATTTTGGCACTTACAGAATTATGACTTCAAAACGTGAAAAAAATTTCTATTTCTATTTCATGACTGCACTGAAAAAAAAGTGAAACGAAATTGAAGCAGTGATTTATTTTCACTCTACATGGCCAAAATTCTATACATGAAATTAATGTGTGTTCAATATTTTGCTATTCAAAATTTTGTTTTTCAAAATTCATAACTAGAATTTTATACACACAAAATTTTGATTTACAGATTCTTGCATTTACAAAATTTTGAAAAACCAAAATGAATTCTGACCAGACATATTTTAAGAAAAAAAAATCTGAATTTTTCCAAACTGAATTTTTAAAAACAGAATTTCGACCGGCTCCCTAAATATTTATTTTGATAATTTTCCGAAATTTGACCAAGTTGAGGAGATCAATACATTTTTATATCAAATCTCTTTTTGGTTTCTCTTACCAATTTAAATAATGAATTCAGTGCTTTTTGAAATTGTTCTGTAATTTTTCTTAGTATGTACTTAGATTGTTTAACATACAAGCAAGTACCTAAATGCGGTTCAATCGATACACCCTATTGAACAGTCTAATCCTTTAAATTTCACGAACTTTCAACCTGCTATAAGGACCATATTTTTAAATCTCTTCCCAGAATATTGTTGTGTTAAGCTGACAATTACCCTTTCCACAACACGTCCAGCATATACTTAGAAGTGTAAAGATATTGCATCTGCTTCAATACCCAGTCACCAAAAAGTCCTGTTTAACGACCAAATTTCTACATTTTAATTTCATCACCAATGTTGTTGGCAAAGTTTCTGGGAATTAAAATCTTCATAGTCAACAGAATATCTTTACGTTTTAATATTCCTAGAGACAAAAAAATAAAAACCACCATTCAATGACAACATTTTAAATAGAGACAAAGCAAAGACACCTACCCAACTACCGACAAATTGGAACAATTTCTGGTTTATACAAAAAGATTATCCCATAGTGTCGACATTCGACAAAAGGATTCCAGAGAATTTGTGTTAAAGGAAACAAATATTTCAAACAATAACAATTTGATTCAATTTGAATTAAACTGGCAACAGAGCGAAGAGAGAAAGGATGTGGAAGAGATGTCAGGAGTTTCAATTGTCTTAGCTGACAGGATAATCACTTTGTGCAAAAACAAATGCACATACAAACAAAACAAACAAACACACACGTTAGAAACGCATAAACTCTAAAATAGATAGGTACTCCAACTATATTGGATGATGGCTCTTGTGCGAGGAGCTGAGTAGTTCGCTGCTGAAATAAACTGTCTTCATCCTTATTGACAATGGAAAACAATTTTCTTGAATTTTGCACAGTAAAATGTTGCGTCAACAACGTTATAACGGTAACCGTTATATAAGTATAAGGACAAGGACAACTCCTAACTCCCAACTTCTAAACGAAAATGCGGTTCGGTATACCTTCATATAGGTAAGAGCCAGAGAATGAAGATTTAATCTTTAAACGAATGTTTATGATTTTCGAATCTAGCTAGATGTGGGTGGTGTTTGCTATAGTGTGTGAAGTATCTGTGTGTTCTGCACAATTGTCTATATACCCACTTAATTCTATATACGAAGAGCTTCTGGGGATGTCTTGCTTGCATCGGGCACTGGCACTGGCACTTGAAGCTCAAGAATCATTATCATCAGCATCATATAAAGTCCGAGGTATGAAGGTGCTTTGGCAGAAAGCAAATCTACAGCATGATGTCCCAGAGACACATACAGCTACACAGCTTTGTTCGGGAAACGAAGCCTGAACGTATACAACAGTGTACACGTATATTGCAATCTCGCCCTTCCTGGGTACATTTTAGGATGGGATAAATCAAATTCTCATTGCTTCAGCAGCTACACCTTCTTCTATGTATACCTACTAGGGTTTCGAATTTTCTCTCAACTAAACGAAAACCAAAGATTTTTGGTATTTTTATTTTTTTTTTTTGTTTTAAAAACAATAAAATACTCCTCGAATTTGTAAGTAGAGACTCCTGACACCCGTATACAGTGTATATGAGTGGTTCTGCTGGTTGTTGGGTGTTTGAATTTCAAATAATATGTCAGGTACATTTCCTGGTATTTATTTTGTTGTGTTGTTATAGAGAGCAAACTCGATAAATTCTTTTCAAAACATTTATCTTTTTTTTTAGAAAATTGGGTAGGTTTTTTTTTGTATTCTTCTTTTGATGCGTTAAATTGAAAACTACCAATGACATTTTTGATAACATTTATGCAAGGATTAAATTTATTTAATTTTGTATGTTTTCTAAAATTTTTTAAATTTGGTGTTTTGAATTTATTTATTTAATTAAATGTCTATTAAGAAGATTTGTTGGTCCCATATGTGAGGAAGGACGAACCCGGAGCTCGGTAGACTCCGGTGAGCAGGGCACCTAGCTTGGAAAGTCCTTTGTGATAGACGACAGCGTGATAGACCATGCATGCGCTGGAGAAATGGCGCAGACCAGGATGCTCGAAGCCTTGAGGTGCGCAACTGGATGCCGTCGGATCGAAACTGGGATAGGTGGAGAGACTTGTTGAAGGAGGCCAGAACCAGACTATTAAGATATCAGTAAGAATCCGAAGGAATTTTTTTGAGCCTGAATGACGAATCGACCTTGTCGAAATGAAGGTATTTAGAAGTAGGTAATCTCTAATCCAGCTGGAGCTGATGAGCCTCACTGCCACACTAGCAAAAGCGGTTAAGAGTATGCATCAGCTCATTTGCAAGATATGGTCACGGGAAAGCATGCCCAATTAATGGAACCTCTGTATTGTGGTCCTGGTCCTCTACAAAGGAGACCCTCTGAAATGGGTCAACTACAGAGGTCTCTTTAACATCGCTTATAGGATCCTCTCTGTTCTATTGTGTGAGCGCCTGAACCAGAAAAGTCCACCATCTACCAATTTTTAAGGCCATAGAGAGAAGCTATACATATATTTCCATAGTTGTAGCTTTCCTGTCAAACTTGTTGTCCGTTTGTGCAGAATGACGTTAGAGAGCTCATTTTAGACAAGGTGATTTTTTTTTTTTTATAATTTGCACCCACTGAAGGGATTTTGTATACCCTTTTTGTGCCAGAGACACAGTGAGTGCATTAGGAAGAAGGGAAGGGTTGGAAAGGACGTTTCGGTGTATATTGGTCTTGAATTCTTGAACATTGTAATGATCGGGAAAGACAGAGTGTGGAAGAGAGTTCCACATTCGCGTAGTACGGCTAAAAACTGATTCTCTATACTTGAGAGTACGTCCGAAGTTGGGCTCGAGGGTAAACTGATGGGCATTCCTAGAAGCACGAGTGTTACGGGCGAATTGTTTGAGGGGAGGAATGCAACTGGCTATTTCACTAGAGCAATTACCGTAGAAGTAACGGTAGAACAAGGAGAGACACGCAACGTTACGACGGTGGTCTAAAGGGGTGAATGAGTCAGTGATCTCTCTATCACCAATCATGATGCACTGTCATGCGAATTAGGCACAATCTTTATAGATCCGTCCAATCAATCAGATAGATTTCGATATAATTGGAACAACGAAGTATGATGTCAGTGACGCGTCTGTGATTATTGAGATGGAGGCAAAGAAGATGGGATTAATGATCAATGAGGGCAGAACCAAGTATTACTGTCATCAAAAAAGTACACTCAACACCAGCATCTTGGACAGATCGTCACCATGGACAGCTATAACTTTAAGATAGTTAAAGACTTTTTTCTACCCATCCAGTTTGGATGAGGCCACTGATCACCAATCTGCTGATCGGAAAAATTTCAGGGAACTTTCAGCAGAGAGCCCTACTTCGGGAACATTTTTTTGAGACTTACCTATCTAAATTGGGTATCGACAAATTTTACTGGTAGTAGCAAGGGCTTTTGTGTTCAATTGGTCGGACAAGAAAAAACACAATTTTGAAAGATATTTTCATTAGAAACATCAACAAGATTCCAACAATTTCGTCTCCAAACCGGAAGTAGTGCTCTTCCCCCGAAAGTTCTCAATACAAATTTGTTCAACCAACAGATTTCAGATCAACTATTCTGATCAATATTTCAACTAGACCTGAAAACTAGTTGTATTCTCTATCCCTTTTGGATAGGTAATCTTACGGTCGCCTCCTGGCTATTAGTTCAGTCAATGGTGCCAACGCTGAATTCCTGTTTCTGGGCTAAGAAGGCAATTGAGTAGCAACTAAGGTGTCCCTAGAAGACTTATCATCCCGGTTCTTATATTTGGTGCAGAGGAATGTTTATTTTCACAAGTAGATGAGAACACCTTAAGATGCTTCGAAAGAAAAATTTTTCGGGTGATTTTTGGTCCCGCCATAGAAGGAGATTTGGGGAGAAGATATAACCACAAACTGTAAAGCTGTACAGCCACACTGGCCTGGTCACACAAGTCAAGGTTAAAAATAAAGATCTTTAAAAAAATTAAAGCGGATCAAAGGAAGAATTAATAGCTGTTTGCTATGTCCCATATTATTTTTATTAAAAGAATTGGGCTAATTTCTACCTGACACGACAAATTCCCAACTATACCGCAGAAGAAATCCAGGTGCAATAACTTCTGGATGGAAACAAATGCAACGATATCTGCATTTAGTTGGCCTCAGACATGGAATAATTCAAAACCGGACTTGTGGAAGTTTTAGGAAGTCAACCCGTCAAACCTTAGCGTAATTCAGTAGAGTCTGAGTGTTGTTGTCGAGATCATGACAATCAAGGGTAAATGAAGAAGAAGAAGATAAATATTGTGAATGGTCATTCATCATCATCATCATCATCGGCTCGACAACCGGGGTCCGGTCCTGGCCTCCTTCAACAAGTCTCTCCACCTATCCCGGTCTTGAGCCGACGCCATCCAGTGTCGTGGTCTACGCCATCTCTTCAACGCAAGCATGGTCTACCACGAATGTACCACAAAGAAATATCCTAGCAGGTTCCTCTTCGCTCATGAGAGCTAGGGGCCCTGCCCACCGGAGTCTCCCGAGCTTAATTTTAGTCACTATGTCTGCTTCAAGGTAGATTGCGTACAATCTATGATGTACCGTCTCCAGAATTGTCCTTCCTCGCATATGTATGTGGCCAACAATTCTCTTTAAAACTTTTCTCTCGAACGCGTCTAAGAGGTCGGAGTGTCTTTTGCTAAGCACCCAAGTCTCGGATCCATACGTGAGTACTGGCAGGACCATGGTCCTGTACAGCAGCAGTTTTGAAGTTATGGTGAGATTTCTGGATTTGAATAGCTTTGACAGACTATAGTAGGCTTTGTTGGAATTGAGCAGCCGCCCGCGTATTTCTTCTTCTATATTATTATCGGCTGCTACTATTGACCCAAGGTATTTAAAGGATTGCACCACTTCAAATTCGTGCTCCGCTACCTTGATTGTTTGACCAACTGTTCTTCTCGCATTCGACGCCACCATGTACTTTGTTTTACCTTCACTAATGTGCAGCCCCAGATTTTGTGCCGCCTGCTCGATCTGGATGAAGGAATCGTGTACAGCTTGTTCGGTTCTTCCGATGATGTCAATGTCGTCTGCGTAAGCCAGTATCTGGCTGGACCTGTTGACGATGGTCCCTCTTGTTGCCGTGCCAGAGTCACGGATTGCTTTCTCCAACGCCAGGTTGAAGAGGAGGCAGGCCAAACCATCCCCTTGTCGGAGTCCATTAAAGATGTTGATTGGTCTGGATAGCAATCCGGCTATTTTTACTTGGCTTGTTACGTTGGTCATGGTCAACCTACAAAGTCGTGTCAACTTATTTGGGATGCCGAATTCTCTCATGGCTTTGTAAAGTTCTACCCTGGCTATGCTATCATAGGCGGCCTTAAAGTCTATAAACAGATGGTATGTTGGGATGTTAAATTCTAGACATTTTTCCATCGCCTGCCTAAGGGTAAAGATCTGATCAGTTGTTGATTTGCCTGGAATGAAACCACACTGATATTGGCCGATTATGGTTTTAGCGTATGGGGCTATCCGTTCTTGTAGGATAGAGGAGAGTATCTTATAGGCGGTACTCAACAACGTGATACCTCTATAATTGCTGCACGTTGTGACATCTCCCTTCTTATGTATGGGGCAAATTATACCTTTTCGCCAGTCTTCTGGCATTTCTTCCTGCTCCCATACGTGCACTATAATATCATGAATTGCTTGGCGTAAGGCTGGCCCGCCGTGGTGGAATAGTTCGGCTGGTATGCCATCGGCTCCCGGGGCTTTGTTTTTCTTAAGCCGGGCTATAGCCTTCTCAACCTCTTCTATGCTTGGTGGCGGTAACATAGGGTAATCTTCTTGAAGTAGTGGAGCCTCTACTTCTGCAGTGAGCTGACCATTTAGCAATTCATTAAAGTACACTTCCCATCGCTCCAGTATGCTTTGGGGATCGGTGATCAGATTTCTCTCTCCGTCCTTGCAGTAAGTGCAGCGTGGTGTGTACTGCGTCATGTTTCGGACGGATTGGTAGAACTTCCGCGCCTGGTGCGGACCTCGCTCTCGGCTTCTTTCTAAATCACAGATGATGTTCTTCTCCCAGGCTGATTTTTTCTGTCTGTGAAGCCGTTTTTCTATTCTTCTGAGCTCTTTATATTCATCTTCGCGTGCCCGCGTTCTATGAGATTGTTGCATTGCTCGGTACGCAACATTCTTACGTTCAGTCGCTAGCTTGCATTCATCATCAAACCAGTCGTTCCGACTTCTACGACTGCTGCCTAAGATGGAATTGGCAGTACTAATGACAGTGTTTTTAAGGCGTGTCCACTTCTCATCTACGCCCAGCATACTGGCTCCAGGACTTACTCTCCCTGGATCGAGTGGTTCTAGGGCGAGTCCTAACGCAAGTCCAAAGGTGTTACTGGTGTTTTCATTGCGTAGTGCAGCCGTGTTGATTCGAACCTGATCGGCGGATGCAATACGTCTTCGCAAGGCAATCCGCCCTCGGAAAACCATACCAACAAGATAGTGATCCGAGTCGATATTGGCACCTCGGTACGTTCGTACCGTCATCAAGTTCGAGTAGTGGCGACGGTCTATCAACACGTGGTCAATTTGGTTACGAGTGGCTCCATCAGGTGATACCCAGGTGGCTTTGTAGATATCTTTACGCGGGTACCTGGTACTCGCAACGACCATGTTTTTCGATGCTGCCAATTCTAGGACTCGAAGTCCATTGTCATTAGTGTTCTCATGCAAACTATGGGTGCCTGCGTAATGCCTGAATACCGGCTCCCGACCTATTTTAGCGTTCAAATCCCCAAGGATGATTTTAACATCATACCTTGGACAGGCATGGAGGGCCCTCTCGACTTGTTCATAGTAAGTCTCTTTATCTTCGTCTGAGGACTCCTCCGTAGGTCCGTGAACGTTAATGAGGCTGATGTTCTTGAATTTGCCTCGCACGCGAAGGGTGCATAGCCTTTCAGTTATTTATTAAACTTATTTTTACATTATTTATTCAATAACGTACAATGCATGTTCTTTTCTGAAATGCCTTCCTAAGAAAAACTCAAAGTACAAAAACCAAACCAAGTCTTTACTAACCATTGAAAAACTTTATAACCAAGAATCACATCATATTATTATGAAGATCTGTTTTGGGGGTATCTTCATCCTCGTCGTTGTTGTCGCCTCGTTACGTCCGCTTATCTCCTGTCATCTTCTCTCCACATGACGTCCATATTTTTATTTTTCTTCGTCTTCTTCTTTTTTAGGCTAATTTTTCAATTTTCTATTTTTGCTATCCATATATTCATGAAAATATTGATATTTCTTATATAAATATTTTGTATATGAATATATTGCTGTTGTTTGATTTTTTTTTTTCTTGTGGACAAACTAGATAACTCAGCTTGAATGCCAAGCAATGTATAATAATAATAGATATATGCTCATTGTATACGATGGCATCATTCAAATTTCAAAAAAAAAAAACTTCAAAAACTATTTCCATACGGTTAGAAAGGCGACAGCACAAAAATGCATACAAATACATAAATCAGCTGGAAGGATAAACGAGCAATATTATATGTAGAACCATCATGGGAGCAAAAGCAGAAATACAGTAGCTATAGCATCGGGATAGACCAAATACATAACAACAAATGTATAGTAGAACAAAAATGAAATTGCAAACTTTAAAATGGAACCCAAACGAGTTGCAAACACAAAAAAAAAAGAAGTTTGTTGTATTTTTCATATTTTTTTTTTTTTTATATAGCGCAAAGAACCACCCGCTGACTGAATTTTTCTACAACTCTTCACTATCAAAAAATGAGGTCAGACTAGAGTATAACTATAGGTACCGTTAGCGATGTACAGTTAAGTCCTCTCTATATTGGATCCTATGGTACGACAGCTTAAATTATACCCTAACACACACAGTATGGGGTTCAACACTGCTGAAATGCTCTATGCTTCTTCAATATATTACAAGAGTGCCCCAAAATACGAGTAAGCCCGTTTGTGAAGTATTAATCGAATGTTTCCTCAGTTTTCTGATGATTTTCGGTATACAAAGACAAGGACCCGAACCCGGACCCGACTTACGGGAATTGCTCTGTATATACTTTAAATTACAACAACCAGAGCGAGAAGATTGGGCGCTCTTCGCTCACCCTTCAACGGAAAATTAATTTGTAAGCTTTATCCTCGTCGCCCGACGCCAAACATGGCGAATATAGGTACATCTCCACAGAGAACCTCTCTGAATCCTGGCATGCTGGGGTATGCCAATGCCATGCAACCGAGCCAGACCATGCGGTGGGTCGAGTGGGATGCAGTCATGGAGATGAAGAGGCAAAACTGCAGTCAAACACAATAAGGGACTACATGATGATGAAATTGGGGGAATAGCTGTATGTGCGTAATTGCAAGACCACACATAACAAGCAATTTTTTTTTTTTTTTTTTTTTTATTATTATTATTATTATTTACTCCTTGCGCGGAAGGGTTGCTTGTTTTGGAGAAAATCGAGAACTCGAACTCGAACTCATATAGCAGCATCATGATGGAGAATGGAGTAGGTACCAACCTATACGTAGAGTTGGAACTTGGGACGTCCTGGATGGCAGCAAATGCCTTGTGCTTGTGGTGTGCTGGCATGGCACACACTCTCTGGCATCATCAGTGGAAGTCCTCCATTTTGGGGTCATAAATAAACGAAGGGAAGCAGCGTATTGTTTTACCATGTATGCAAGATGCATTGCGGCACTCTTGTCTATATTAAAAGGGTGTAATTAACTGTGGATGCTTCGGAGTTTGTTTTACATTGTTCGCGCTATGGGAAAATGTTTTTATTTTTATTTTTGTTTGTTTGGTTTTTGTTTTTAGGTTGGGAGGTTGTGATGTTTGCTTTTTCTAGAATCTAGGTTCTTGATAGGTATGTATACCTACAACCTACATTATAGGAAGACAAAAAAAAAATTGTATTGTACAAAACACAAGAAAGTTATAATGGGAGTAGGTAGGTAGATATATATTCTTTTAAATACAATTTATTGCATTTAGAAAGGAGTTTTTGTAGTTGTTATTATTTTGTTGGGTTGAAATCAAATGCAATTTTATGGCAACCAACGGCAACTTAATTACTTATACTTTGGTCTACTTATTGTATAATTTTCTTAAAGCTACTTGAGTTGTCTATTATAGGTAGTTTTTTTTTTATTTTATTTTGTTTTATGCAATAATAAATTTTTCTTAATGGGATTATGTGAAATCAGAGAAGTGTGAAACATATTTTATTCTTAGTAAAGAGGTTAAATTATGATGTGGACTGCGGATCAATGCGGCCAGGAATTTTTGATTTGAAGGAAAAGGAAATTTTACTGAGATTTCGTTAAAATCTCAATCCCAAATCATCAAATTTTAAATAAATCTGAATAAAATTTAATTCTACAAGGCCGGAATCTTAGAATTTTTGTGCTGAAATTGTGCAACTTCGTTCGGTGGAAACAAGATATAAAACTTTAAAAAAAGGTTTGCACTCCGAGAGTGACGGCAGAAGTGAAATCTTGAATATTAACGTTGGGCATTTTTTGATATTTTGAAATGGTTAGGGAATAATGCGGAAGAATGCAATATTTATTTATTGCACTATCGTAGGCAAACATGACAATTTATATTCCATATTAAAAAGTTTAGCTCTCAGAAAAATCAACTTTCATTCATAATTTCGACGACTTTTTCACCATCATTATTGCCAGAACCATCTACGCCAATCTTTATATCTGATACGATAGCTGAAGTAAGAAACGAACAGTTTTGATTCAAACCTTTTGAAATGTCTAATAAATAATTATTTTAAAATTTTATTTTAAAATTGTATCGTCTGCAAAATTTATGTTGGAATCTCCACTCAAAATCATTGGCAATTCATCAAAGCTTTTTCCAATTTTGTTTTTTGAAGCAATGCAGATGCGTCATGAGAATAAATGAATATATTTTCGTACAAGAAGTCTCTTATAGCACTCATTGACTTATTTGGAGAGATGTAAACTGCAACTACTAAGTATAATAATGAACTGATTATCACCAAAGTGGCAACGACTTATACAAATAACGCCGATATCAGAAACAGTAGCATTAAACATTCTGTTGTATTTCACATGCACATCCATATAATTTGTGCAATAATGAATTGTGTTCATATTTTGATAAACAGCTATTCCTCCCGCTGGACGATTATTTCTTCTGAAACTCGCAACAAAGTGGAAATTCGGAATTTCAATTATCTCATCGTTAACCATATGAGTTTCTGATAAAATTAACACAATCTTCTTTTTAACAAAAGCGTCAATTGCTTGATCATCTACATACGCACGTAAACTTTGACAATTGAATGAAAAAAAAGACAATCTATTATTCTTGTATTTTCTTCAGTGACTAAGAACAAACCTTCTATACTAGTCACGCAACGTACACCAATTCTCTTGAATGAGAACGATTGTACTTTATATCTACACGAACTTTACGAATACACAGCAATGTGGCCACTACACAGACACTCGAGCCATCAGCTGTCACCAATTCACCATCCATGGATGCGTGTGGCACGCTGTGACTCTGTGAGTCTGTGACATAAACACATACGAATACTCGCGCAAGCGCCCTGCGCCGCCTAAACGCAACAGAGAGAGGGCGATACTACATACCTCTAAGCCGCGCCAGCTGTCTACTCTTCATCCGACTTACGATTTTTCGATCAGGGTCACGTGATCTGATGCGAGTTTAACATTTTTTACCCATTACAAAAAAAGGGTACAACATTGCTAAAGAAGTTTTCACTTCAAAAAAAGTGAAATACATACAGTCTGACATTTTTCAAGCCCTGGATTTCCAGTTTAAACAATAATTTCTTGGTGATTATGAAAATATTATTTAAATACTTTTTTAATAAGTTAATGCTCATAAAATCCTGCTTCCAAAAAAACTAAATTTCAGTTTTTACATTTTCCAAATACGATACTAGATTTTTTTTTAATTTCATTTCAAAAGTGGAATCCAGTTGATTTAATAAGATATTTTTAAAAAAATTTAATATGTTCCTACTTTTCAATTGGCAAGTTCAGAGAATCAATGAAACTGCATGATAAGGGTTTCGGATTGGCCAGCAGTCAAAAGTTCCCTTCCCTTAGCAGGCGAGTTTTTACAAATGGAATTTTGTGTCCCGTAAACTTAACAAACCCTTTGACTTATTTATAAACTGTATTTTTCTCTGAGTGCAGTAAAGTAATAAGTAGTGGGTGCTATGGGAATTTAATATGGAAATAGATAAACTACTTTTAATTGCTATTGTTAGAGTAAACACTGATGTTGGACTTAAAAGGTTTTTGACGATCAATCCATTACAGAGTTCCCACCATTTTAAATAAAATTTTTCTTATAATCTAAACAAAATTCAATTTTGAGTTAGTTGAGTTCATGTTGGTTTCAGGTAACGCAATGATAAGAAAATTGAACTTAAATGAACTTATGAGCTTGATATCTGAACAAGTTCATCAAACATGCTTTGATAGAAATCCTTGAATCAATGAAATATTAATTTAAAAAATATTAAAATACTTAATTACTTCGAGTTATGATTTTTTTTTAATTTTTTGAAAACCTAATGTGGTATAAAAATTCCCAATTCAAGTTTAAATTTAGTTCACCACTTTTTAGTTAAAATTTTGTATTTGTATTTTGTATTTGTAAAAAAATACAAACTTTATGTGGGTATATTTTCTGTGTGTACACTTGGGCGTATACATACTTTTTTCCTAAAAACCTACTTTTCAGGATTAATATTTAATAAAACTAACCTGAAAGAATTTCATATTAATTTAAAAAATTAATTGCTATGTTTATTTGGAAGCTTCTTTTTTCAATTTGTAGGAAATTTTGTTCAGAAGCTCATCATAAATTTACTACTTCGAAATGAACCAGACAAAAATTTTACAGAAAAAAAATTAACACTTAACTTTCTAAAAAAAAATAATTTAACACGAAGTAACAATTTTTGAACACCAACCACCTGACCACTCTTTCAATATCATACTATATTTTTATTTCCAAGTTGAATTTTAAAAAATTCAATGAATTCCTAAAACGTGAGAGTACCTACGTAAATAAACAATTTTTCTGTATAGCAGAGATAATTGATTATGATGAATTCAACAAATGTCTGAGATTTAAGTGATCAAAATTAAATCTCATCTACAAATAGAAGGCATTGTGTAACACTCCTTTCAACACATTATCTCGATGAATGTTTAAAACACCCAAAAACATGTGAGTTACAATTAGGGATACGAAAATCTATACGACATGTGTAGGGTAGGTACTTGAACTTTCTTGAATAAAAAAACACAAGAATAAAAAAAAAAAAAAAATCAAACTGGATTATATCCTTGAACGTGCAAAAGAAGAAGTAAACAAAGATTAAATTAAGGCTTCTGAAGGGTAAAGAACTTTGCACAAAAAAATATCATCCAATAACAACAACAACAACAGCAGCAACACAAAAACGAAATATCCAAGGAAGAAAATGTAAAGATAAGCCTCAAGAATGACAAAAGTTAATCTGTACAAAAACGGGTGGATAGGTGGAATGAAAAATGATAAATTACTAGAGCTTCTCTCTGTCTCCCTCACTTTATCGATATAAAGCTAAAGGATAACAAATTTTCTATCAATTTTTACGATGAGAGAGAGATTGATTGGGTGGGTCTCTCAGGCTTATCGACTCCTTGATGTTTAGGGCTTACCAAAATACCAATACAACATCTTCAACCCCATCCCACCTTACCCCCCCCCCCCCAACAAACAAACAACAACAAAAAAATCACCCCCAATAGTATTTTTTTTTGTATTTTTGTTTTCATGTGTAAAAGGAACATTTCTTCGAAATGGCACAAATGTTGTATGAATGAGCCTCCTTTGGTGTATACGACGACTTCCAATTGGAAAACATTTATTGGTCACTTTTGGCATAGAAGTATAACGCGCGTTGGGTAGATTGAGATTGAGAAGTTTGGTTAGTGATATTAATGATTGGATAATGGCGTACCGGGTGCGTCTGATAGTTGTTATAAGGAGCAAAAAAGTTTTTGCGGAATAGTTTTTTGTTTCTTCTTTGTGTTCTGCTTGCTTGGCTTTTTTTTTACTTCTTTTCTTTGTTATGACTACGTGGAGGAAAAGTTTTGTCTAAAGTTTTTCCTAACTTTTGCCAGAAAATATTTTTTTTTTCTTTGTTTTTGCTTGGTTCTTCTTTATCTTCTTTTATATGATATTATATTTCTTCACTTTGAATGCGCTAATGCGAAGCTCTTTAAGAAGAAGTGTTAAGTTATTTCTTAAAATAAAGAGACAAAAAAAATAATGTGAGATGTTAATGAAAAAAAAAATATATCAAGCCAAGAGCCGAGGCATCCAACAAAACAAAATAGCTAATACCAAAAATAATAAAAAAAGAAACTCATAATTATTATTTGGTTAGTTAGTTTGAGAAAATGTCCTTATAGGATTTTGTGAAGCGTTGATATACCCATAAAAGTTTATAATTATATTGGAACTTGGATGATATTTTGTTGAGAGAAAAATTACCAGGCTTGATAAACTTTTGGCCTGACAGAACATAAAAAAAAAAAAACTAATTATGTGTTAATCCTTAAATAAAAAAAAAAAACCTAATTAAATTGGTGAGCCATTGAGAAAGATGTTTATCAGATTTATTTTCTTCTACACCACACCCCATTATGGGAGGTATTTTAAGTCCTTTAGACATTCATTGGGGGTAAAAATGCAAACTTAATTTTCTTTATGAATTTTGACATATTGGCTGGTATAAGTGAGTTGCAGTGTTGCCTTCTTGGCTTACTACAATTTAAAAAAGAGGCTGGGTGCGACCCACACTGACAACTTCCCATTTGTGATCTTGAAAACTTTATATAGTTTTTTTTCAAATTTTTAATTTAAATTCAAACAATCATTATTTTAGGATTGAAAAGCATTTTAATTATTAAAAGAGATTTACGAAATGCACATATATTATAGAGATTATTGATGTATAAGTTGTTTCCACGTGACCCAGGAGGTAAATTTCCACGCATTTTTTTTTAACGAATGTATATGTCAAATATATACCCGCTGTAAAAAATTTTATTATGTATAAAATTAAATACCTAATGGCAAAGACTACTTTTCTTTAGAAAATTTTTTGCTAAAAAACTGCCTATTCAATATTTTTCAAAATTTTATCAGTTGCTAACAATTATATTATGTAGAAAATAAAATAAACAGGAAGTCAATATCGTTACCCGTTTTTGAGAAATTTGAGTCGAAATACAATTTATACCAATTTTTGGTAGAATTTTTTGTAGTTTTTAATTTTTTGTAAAAAAAACTGTCCATTGAATTTTTTGAAATTTTCACCAGTAGTCAAAAACAACATTTTTCGTAAAATAAAATTATTTTAAAGTTAATATCGTTTTTCCATCTAAGGATATTCGAGTTATACAATTTTTTTTTTAGTTTTTTTGATTTTAAAAAATAACGCTATATTGATTTTTTTCCAAATTCATATCAAATTTGTATGACGTCATAATGTGTCGAATAAAATTTATTTCAAGTCAATAGCATTATTTGTTCGTGAGATATTTGAGCCGAACCAAAATTTTCACTTCTTTTTTAAACTGCTATAGTAAAAATACAACTGATTGAATATTAATAAACGCCCTTTCAGCTTCTTTCGAAGTTATTATCTGTAAAAAAAAATTTATTTCAAGTCGATATCTCTACTCGTTCTTGAGATATCGACGACGAAAAATGGTACCAGAACGTACGGACGTACGGACGTACGTACACACGCACACACAGACATCTCTCTAAAAATGATTGATATAGGCTCTAGGGACCTTGAAACGTCGAGAAATGACAAAAATTTCAATTTGACAAATCGGACCGATTACAATAACTCCCTATGGGAAGTTAAAAAAAGCCCTTTTTATTATATTTTTGAAATTATTCTTTTTTATTTCCAGCGAGTTTTGTATCACAAATTTTTGAAAAGAATTTGTTTTGAAAAACTAAACTTTCGATTGTTAAATTTTGAAAGCAGAAGCTAGAAAGATTATTATTCTAAAATTCTGCATTTTTCATTATCTCTCTTTTATATGAAAATAAAAAAAATTTCAATTTTTCAATTGTAGTAGACCAAATAGATTCGAAGCCAATGGAACAATTTGTATGCATTTGTAATAGTTTGTTTCTGTTAGTTTAAGCTCAAGCTGACCACTATACAAATCTCAATGTATTAAAAATTTTTGAATACTTTGTGCAGTAAACAAAATAAAATTCACGTATGGGTCGCATGAACATGCTGCTATTTGAATAAACAGAAAAAAGCGAAAATAAGAATATTAAAAAATGTATTCGAAAAATTTATTATTTAAATCGATAAAATAAGCGAAAAAAGAATTTTGAGCTCGAACATGATATGTAAAGGGTCCGCCATCTAACCTTCATGAATGGTAACACTTAGCTCATGTCTGATTTGAAAGATAATTAATTTTATCCTTCCGCTGAACGAATATGGTTGTGTATGCGCTCGAACAACGCTGGGAAAGGGCCTGCGATCGACTTAGAAGAAATGCCGATTTTGCCAAAAAAATCATTTTTTCGGATGAAGCTTATTTTAATCTTGGCAGGAATATAAACAAGCAAAAACTGTTTGTGGGGTGCCGTAAAAGATAAGTGTTACGCCGCACCGACAAGACATAAATAGACCGATCGTGTAGGCTACTGCATGGCCAGCAGAGGCAGCCTTTTAAATGAAATTATTTTTCATTACTAAACGGAAAGATTGTACTTTCAAATAAAAAAAGAAATTTGAAAAAATATTCAGTAGTTTTTTTTTATAGCATTTTCAAAAAAAAAGTTATAATTTTGAAAAAAAAAATCAAAAATCCTCGACCAGTTTTATCAAAAATTATTTTTTATGTGGGTTAAAATTTTCTAAAATATTTTTAGAAAGAATTATTGTTCAAAAACAGGGTTTTCCAATAAAAGTTGTTATTTTGATATTAAAAATAATTCCATTTTTTGAGATAAAACATCGGATGTTTATTTCAATATAAAGAGGAAAGTATGCCATTAATTATGGAAAACAACATCCGCCAAATGGCCACCACGGCAACGCTTACACAGTAAAATCTTTTTCATGAAATTTTCCATCACCAAATCGCAAAGTGGCTGCTGCATGCCCTCAATAGCTTCATGAACTCCATCTTTGAGGTCTTGAATCGACACTGGGTTGTTGGCTTAGACCTTGTCTTTCACGTGGCTCCACAAAGAAATCGCAAGGTTATAAGTCACAAGTCACACCGTAGCTGTTGCTCCCTCCAGTCTCATTTTCGAAAAAGTAAGTTCCAATGACCCCACCCGACCACAAACTGCACCAAACAGTCAGTCGTTGAAGATGGAGGGCTTTTCAACAATATCTTGGGTTTTCCGATGCGACAATTTTGCTTGCTGACGTAGCCACTAAGGTGGAAATGAGGCATCAGTGAAGATGATTTTTCGATGAAATTTACGAACCGTCTCCGCCAAATTTTCATAACTTCAATGCGCAGGTGAACGTGTATCGTTCCATTTTTATTAATGGTGTAGTTTCTACCTGTCAATTGTGAACAAAATTACAGCTTCAAAAGTGACAATTACCGAAATAAAGGGCTATTCAAATTAACACCTCTTCTTGGAAAACCTTTTATTTAGTGTTACAAAAATTGAGTTTTCAAAAATAAAAAAAATCGATTAGATGACCAAACATTATAAAAAAAAAAAAAAAAAAACTCACAGAAAAAAAAATCGTCAAGACCGTTGGAGTTGTTTTTAACATAGATAAGTTCTGTCGTAACGGTTATATGACATGTAGTGTTATTTTTGGAACAAGGAAACAAACAGTTTTACAATTTCAGAATCACTTAAACAGTTTAGGCCCTAGATCGAGGTTATTCGAAAGAAAATATGAGAAATTGAATAAAAAAAAATCATAAATTACCATTTCCGGGTTTTTTGTAGGTACATTTTTTAAAAATCTTCTATTTTGATTGAAAATCTTTTAAGCTTATTTCTTAGGTAAACGTTAAGTAAAAAAATCAATAATAAAAACCCTTGAATGAATGTGTTCCTTTCTTCGATCAATTTTCGGGACCATTCAATATCCCATATTTTATAGGGAAAAATTCAAAATGGAAAAATTTAGGGAACTGATAATTATTAATAAATAAAAATCCACTTGTACGGTATAAGATTTTGAAATCTTCATTAGACTTTTGTTCTACAGATCTCTATAACTTGATTTAATTTTCAGAAAACATCTCCTAAGCTAAAAAATCTTAAAAAATTCATTCTATGCAAGTGCAAAAGTTTGGATTCAAAAATTTTGTAAATCCAAAATTCTGTTGGTGACAAAATTCAGTTTCGAAAGTTCTAAATTTTGAAATTTTGTAAATCTAAGATTCTGAAAAAAATTTAATTCATTAAATGTTACATAATTTTGCATTACAAAACTTCTGGAACTCAAAATTCAAAAATTAATGAAAAAACAGTTGGTCAAAACATTTTAAAAATGATCAGAATTTTAATGCAGAAGTTTGGATTTACAAAATTTTGAAAACCAGAGTTTTATATTAAATAAATATTATATTATGTAAGTACAGTAGAATTTTGTTAATACAGAATATTTTTTGTAATACACTACTACTATCTATTTTTTTGAATGGGAGCTATGAATATTGTACATCCGAATTTGAGTATGGAGTCTTCTGAGTTCTTAGAAATTTAAACTGGAAATATACCACTATATGTAGGAGGAGTGAAGGAAATATCACATTAATGGAGGAAGGCTGAAATATCACATTAAGCTGACTGACCATTCTTGATAGTATAATGAATGTTTCATTTGTGTTTCTCAGCAATTTATCAGGTTCAACATATAAAATGATAAAATATAAATTAAACCGAATCGTCAAATGAATCCACCTAAAATGGCCAAACAAAACTATAGTATAGAATTCAGGAACCTACATTATTTAATAATATACATCAGCAAGTTGTAGGATGCTGATGCTGAGTAACCTTTTTTCGTCCTCATCCTTATGAATAAAACAACAAAACTAAGTATAGGATTTTAGGATCCCAATCGGATAAGCATATCTAACTTTCTTGTGAAGTGTGTTTTCTTTTTCTTTCCAGAGCTAGAGAGCATATAAATAGGATACAAGGATACACTCTTGATGGTATAATTTTCTTTTTTTCCCAACTAGTTGAAAAAAAAGATATCCAAATCCAAGAAAAAGTATAAAGCTCCATCAGAATATACTTGTACCTAACGTAAAGAAGACTACCTGGAAGACAAGTTCACTTAATACCTAAGATAGTCAAAGTCAACCCTGTGTGTCATCACACAAAAGGGAGCATCCATCGCGGAGGCAATTTATTCAATATCTCGATGTCCTTTGGGGGACTTTTTCGTCTTCTGTTTTCTTTTGTACATTATTGATACTTTTTTCCTTTGGGGCAATAAGTCTGATAATAGTATCTAAAGATCAGAAAATCAAAGAGAGGCAAATGTCTGTACACTCTCGCTTGATGTGCGGAGGTCTTTCGTATAAAATTGAATATGGTGGCAGACAAAAGCAACTGACGATGATGATGATGACGAAGACGACAAGGACAAAGACCACCACCCAGGATGTTTGAATTAGCAAACTTCTTCTTAAAGGTGTAATGGAGTGACGGAGGTGGTGAGTTGAGTATGAAAGGCATCTATCAATATACGATATTTATTTGAACTTTGTCCTGGTGGTATTATGAAAGTACCTTCCCACCTACCTTCTAGTTTTTTTTTTTTTTTTTTTCTCAAAATAAGTATGATATCGACTTAAATCAGAGAGATTTAAGGGCCAGAGCAGCAGATTTAATAGGAACACTTTAGTGACAAAATTGTCAATGGCTATACAACTTGACTTTTACCCACTCAAAGAGAAAAAGATGTCTTATTATTTTTAGGGGAGAATTTCTATGTTATGATATGAGAGCAAAAAAAGAAATGCCATTCGAATGACTTTGGAAGATAAAAAAAAAAAAAAAAAAAAATTGTGTGCTTTTGTATCCATTGAATGTTTACCTTTATAAAACAGATACAAAATGAATAGGTACAGTTTTTTTTTTTTTTATTGGAAATTCAACAGATATCAAGGTGACTTAGTTATAAGGACTTACTTTGTTCAATAATAAATATCTTTTAATTTCGAGAAGTTGAGTATGATGATGGTCTGCATTTTTTATGGTGAGCTCTGGACTTAAGATCATCGATTTCTTTTATTTTGTTGGGATTTTCTGGGAAATTCATTTCTCAACTCAAAAAAAAAATTGAGATCGTCTTTGTCGTCAAATGCTTTTTTAAAAATGTTATTTAAGGGTAAGCTATTCGTCGATTTAGTGCGACGACGTTAAGGCAATTTTAGTGTGATGCTAGGTTAAAAATAGTACTTTTTTATTTATAAAATTTTTAGTACTTTACTTTGATCAAACACTTTACTAAGTTAAAATCGCCAAAAACCTATTTTACTTTTATCCTCTGACGTTTATAAATGTCAAAAAAAAGGTACGTTTGCTAACGAACTGTTTAAGACACGTTCGATTTGATTTTACAAAGAAAATAGTTAGATTCCAGCCCTCCCTCTCCTTCGCCCAATTTCAATCATTTTAATATTTAAATCAATTTATTTCAATTCGTATTGATTAAATAGAAAAGTGTGGGGGATAAAATGTTCGGCTATCAATTTTAAACATTTTCAAATTCAACTGATTTTTCCTTATTACACATTTTGTGACAAGCTACAAAACTAATCTAACATTAACACAATTCAGTAAAAAAGATATTTTGGAAACGAAATGTTTTCAACGACGATTTTGATAGTCGAATGCATTGATTAACAAAAAAAATTACAAATTATTCCATATGACTTTAACTACAGCTAGTAAAAAATTATTTCTCAACTTTGCATTTTGGAAAATTGAATTTGAAAAAAAAAACTTACTTATTTTAAAAATGATTCCGATAAATAAATATAAATCAAAATTTTAAAAAATATTTTTTTGGATTTTGGAAAATTAATCAATTCATTTTTTTATTCCATTGTCAATGTGTTTATCACTTGGATGCTTTTTTTAATTTTTTTTTTATCTTTTTATTCTGAAATACGAAAAACCAATTTTATTTTAAAAAAATTTCCTAAAAAACCGCTCTAACGATTTTTGTTTTTTTTTTCACAAAATTCGTATAATTTTTTTTTTTCAAAAATATGAAGATCTGAAGATTTTTTTACAATTTGCAGCTCTCGCTAATTATCAAAGATTTTGGAAAATTTCAAACACGAAAATGTTGAGTTAACATTTATGTAAATTTTTAATTAAAAACTTTATAACTCTACAATTCTGTTAAAAAAAATCATTCCATTAAACTTTTATTAATGGAAACAAGCTTATCAGTTTATCTTATTAAATAAACTAAATGATTTTTTTTGCTAAAACGAAACTTAAATATTTATGTTCTTTTTTTTCCTCTACGTAAACTGTCATTATAGGAGTTTCTATGGAACATAAGTATTTATGTTCTGTATCAGCAAATGTGCCTTAAATTCCTCCACTAATCCTCCCAATTTTTTTTTTATATGAAAATAATTTTTCTAATAAACAAGCAATCCATCCCATGAGGTTTTTTTAACAATACACAAAAAAAATGCGCAGTTGAAAAAAATAATACCTCCACACGAAGTTTATTTTAGTTTTTATTTGCATCAAAAATACCAAACTAAATTGGAAATCAATGATGACAAAAAAAAAGATACAAACAAAATAACAGAAAATAAATCCAGATAGTATATGGTTTATACCGAATATACAAAATATGCAGATACATTGATTTCCATTTAACACGCATATACGCGCTTTAAAGATTTTTTTATTGAATATTCTCTCAGGGGATTTACATATAATCTAGACACATTCATACATATGCATAAGTATGGATTTAAAGTTAAATCTCATTTTTTTTAAAATATTTATTATATATGTATGTTAAATTAAAAAATAAATATATAAATTAATTCTTGGATAACATCAACTTTTTTTTTTTAGTTGGAGGATGTGTTCGCGGATTAAATAAATATATAGATGCTAATGCTTTTTTTTTGTTATGTTTTTTTGGTGTTAAAATTAACTAATAAAAAAAATAACAATTTAAACCTTTTGATATGTGAAGTAGTTCTTAACTCATAAAACAATGCACTATATGGTTAGCTTAAAATTATTCAAATTTAATTATGTATATTTTTTTAAAATTTGCAGCTTTATTTATTTAATAGATGGAATTTAAAATGCTACAATTTATAAATAAAAAATTTGAAGTCTCTTTGAATTGAATTTCATAACATCAGCGGAATCTATTACTCTGAATTTTAATGAGTAATTACAAACAACAACAAAAAAAAAAAAATCAAAAATAAAACAAACATGCTCATTCGTCATTTTTGTATCATTTGATGAGTGTATTTTTTTTTTGTATTGTGTTGAAACATCTTTCAAAGCTTCAAAAATATTCATCATTTTTTTTTTTTGAAACCATGTCAAATTAAAAATGTTAAGGAATTCTTTTAGCTGACTAACAATAATCATTCTGCAAAAAAAAAAAATTTAACTTCAAAGAAAAATAATATGTCAACGAACATCACGACGAGGATTTGTGCGCGAGTGATACACAAAAAAAAAATAAGACAAAAAATATTCTCAAGTTAAAAGATTTTTTTTCTTTAGAAAAATAAAAAAAAAATATAAAAAATTAATGTTGTTGAGAGATTTTCTTATGCCACTGCTGCTGCTGGTACATCTATACAAATTTTCAAGCTTTCAAATATAATGCGAATTATATAAATTAGGGTTTACCATAATTACATGTTGTAAGCTTATTACCGTCAGAGTGATGCCGCGCCTTTATTCGTTTCCAAGAAATTTCATTTGAATTAATTATGTTTTCCTCACATTATGTTAATTTTAGTGTTTTGCTCTTTGTGGAATTATCCATAGTAATATACTTTCTATCTCCCTCTTCTTTTGTGGCTCATCTAGGATTCACATAGACAAAGTGTTGAATGGAAATCACAATCAAGAGTCCTTCAAAATTCTTCAAGGAGTATTTATATGTAAAGGACGTAGCTATCTCTTTCTCTCTCTCTTTGTGTGTCTCTACAAAATGTAGATATCTGTGCAATTCCATTTATAAAAGGGAAAACATGATATTGTAATATACATATAGAATAACACAAAATCACAATCACAACCTTTTAATAAAATTAAAAACAAGAAATTTGTTGTGAATCTGAAAAGACATCAGGATTGTTGTGATGGCAACAAATTGCTTTGGTTAGATGCTAGATAGAAGAAGGGTACCTATTTTCCATTTTTTTTTTTATTGCTTAGTGGTAGAACATATTTTTGTGACTTTGACAATTTGTTAGATTAAAAATGTTTTTTTCTTAGATTCAAAGAATATTTAGATTAACTTCATAAAGTGGAAAACTTTTAAATAAAAAAAAAATCTCTCTTTGGTAAATGTAACAAAAGTGAAGTATCCTAGATACAGAAATAAACTAAATTTGTAAGAGGGTCCTTAAAAATGTTTCTAATTAAATATGAATGCAATGCAAAATTTTCTTTCATAATATTTAGTTTCTCATAAATATAAATTAATTTCAGTTAATTTAAATTTATTTCATTTTATTAAAAAAAAAATATATAGTAACTATTGATCCGGATAATTTTTGGTTGGATTATGACGTGTCAATGAATGTGATTATGTAGCCAGTGAATAAAACACTTTTAACTTTTTAATTTAATACTTAAAATTAAATTGTTTTGTTTTAATCTAAATTGTTTTTTGTTGGTTGACATTTGTTTGTTGTTATGACATTTCTCACTATTGACACGTGGTTAGTTGCTTTCCATGCAACCAGGACATTCATCTTACAATTCGAATTTATTGCAAGGATATCTTAAGCGTAAAATATATCGAAACTGGTAAATAATAAGGTTTATTTTATGAGTGTTGATAACAACTTAATTAAAGGTATTAAAAATTGACAATGATTCTTTCAATCAAACTTTAGGTATCGTTGATTCTTCTATTAATGATATTTTGATGAATCATTCTGGAATAATTGATATGGGTTCAATGTCTATATCTAATCTAAGCCTTGGACCTGATAAAATTCCAGCAAGGTTTTTAAAAGAATGTGCGTCTAATTTGTCGAAACCTCATATTGCCAAGTTGCAACTGATTCCTAAGATTTTTGAATCGATTGTGAAGAAGAAAATCTATGAAGTGGTGCAGAATCATATATCAGTTTATTAGCATGGCTTTGTCCAACGGCGAACGACTGCGACTATAATTTAAATCTTTTTGTAAATTTTTGTCTGAAAAATTTTTTTTATTCTTAGGGTTTCCCTCAACACTCCTTAAATGGATGAGTAATTACTTAAGTAATCAATCTAAACTGTCCATCAAAATTAGAAACTTCTGTGGTGTTCCTCAGAGCAGTCACCTTGGACCCTTGTTGCTTCTACTTTTCATAAATAATATACCCACTGTGATTAATTTTTCAAAATGTCTGATGTTTGCGAATGACGTAAAAATTTTGAAGTCAATTATGTCAATTGCTGATAGTCTAGACTTACAAAAAGATATTGATGCATTGAATGAATGGTGTTGTTTGAATATGCCTTAAGCTTGAACATAAATAAATGCTCATTTATGTCTTTCTCAAGATCCGCTATGCCGATATTGTTTGAGTATAAAATGGTAGATCCTCTATTGCAAGAAATTGTAAGTCAAAAGGATTTAGGAGCTATCTTTGATTCACATCTTTCACAGCCTTAGGTCGTCCAATTTTGGAATATTGTTCTGTCGTATGGTCTCCTCTTTTTAAAAATGATCTGATACGTATTGAAAAAATTCAAAAAAGACTTACAAAATATGCGCTTAGAAGATTGAATTGGTCTGATTGCATGCCATTATATAATAGTAGGTGCTTATTAAGTGGCATAAAGCCTTTATCTTGTAGAAGAACCTACTTTTCAATAGCATTCGCAAGAGATGTCATACTCTTCTAGCTTTGTTCGGTATATATGTATGCGCCTTCTAGAACCTTAAGACCTAGAAGTAATGATTTTTCGTATATTTTCCGAGACGCAACAAACTATAGTCAAAATGAGCCAATCCCTAATGCTTCTATAAATTTCAATCAATGTTATAGAACTGGATCAAAATAGAAATATTTTTAAATCCATTATTATGGAAAACATTGTATAAAGTTATATTTTCATTAGTTCATTTTTTATGTTAGTTTTTAAGAAATTACATACATATGTATGTATTAGTCTAAGAGAGTCGTCATGCTTATAGACGTAAATAAATAAATAAATAAAACAATTAAAAAAAATAAATTAAAAGGGTTTAGATTATTAAAAAATTCAGATGAAATTATATTTTAAAATTTCACTTGAACTCTAAGAACTCATATGGAATTAGTAAACTTCAAGTGAATTTTATAAATTTCACATACATTACGTGCATTTGATATAAAACTCACGGAATTTTCATTAATTTTAAATTATTTTATTTATTTGATTGATTTCACTTAAATTTTGAAAAATGTTTATTAAATTTAAAACTTTACTTTTCATCTTCAAAAATTCTTAGCTTATTATTATTTTTACCTGATTTTGCAAAAATGTAATACTCAAAAACAATTCACTTGAATTTAAAAAGAATTAGTATGGTTTTATAAATTTCAATTTGCATTTTCTAAAAATTCCGGTAAATTTACAGCAAATTTATTTAAATCTGAAAAATTTTTATAATTTTATAAATTTTATTTAAATTTTAAATTTTATAAAAAAATTATAAAAACTGATGTGAATTAAAAAAAAAAAAAATTAATTTATGTGAAAACATCATTTAATTTATATCTACACCTAAGTTATTTCAGTTAGTTAAACTCTTTCTTGATTTACAAAATAATATATATTTGCAAATCTAATATGGATACAGGTTCATATTAATTTTATAAGTAAAATTAATGTATTTTTAGAGCATTTGCGTTTTTCTCATGGGAAATCCATTGTCCAATGGAATCTAAGTATATCCTATTCTGAGTTCACGAAAAAAAATTATACAATTATATTATTCAACCTTATAATCAATTTTGCTTTTATGACATAATTTCGTTGATATCTTCCAAACAAGCTCCGAAATGATCTCATTTCCAGTAAAAATTCACACTTCCAAATTAGATAATTTCAATTAAATTTGTACCAAATCATTTCGGAAATTATATGAACAAATATAAATAAATAAAATTCGATGCCGTTATGACCCCGCCTCATGGATTTGAAATTTGTCTGCTAACAGAAAAGAAAATCAATAATCAGCTGTCAAACGAAATTGGCTCATTTTTAATGAAAACGTTTTTTTATTATAATTTCAAAAACTACATCATTTCAGCTCTTGTGAAATCTTTTTGACTATTCCGGAGTATTGTATAAAAAATAGAATTAAGTTATTATTTTAAAACAATGTTATTTTCGTATTATTTTTTCAAACCAGTAGTTATATTCCTTTAATAAAAAAAAAATATGATAATATAAATAATACAATATTTATCACATCTTCTTCCCTGTTCAAATAAAAATTCCATTTTGTATCATTAATGCTTATTTTAGCAAAAATGTGTCGTTCAACAGCCAAGTAACCTAGGTAGTTGTTAACTTCAGAATATTTTTTTAACAAAAAACCAAGATATGTTTCGTTTCCCGTAAATTTTTTTTAAATTTTCTGAATTGATATTTTTTTTCAAATCAATTAAAAAATTAAGAAATTAAAGCTTGAAAACATAAGGGCAAGTTATGTCATTTCTTAGCTGTTTACTTAGTTACAAAAGCATTGAAAAATGAATTTTTAAACCTAAGATGTTGAAAAATACGTATTTAAAAAAAAATGTTCAGTACTTTCATCAACTTCAAATCAATTCATCCATCCGGGAAAAACATGGCTTAGTTATACTTTCTTCTTTTTTCAAATGGAGAAATGACGATAAAAGGGAGGTTCACTGTTGCGTATACGCAATTTTCTTATTTTATTGAAAAATTAACAAATGTTTGTACTATTGTTATTTAGTTAGTTTTTCTACTTGGATAAAAACTAGTCTACTCTGTTTAATCCTCAAACAATTACTATGTTAACTGACATAACCTTAAAAGTTATCATGTGCCATGAATTTCCTCAAAAACTCTGAAGCGTCCGTGGCTTTACTAATAAAATGTAAAAATAAAGCCTGAGACGTTTGGTTGTTTTATTATTACATAATAATGGTAATTATGTATAAAGGTGAGAAGTAGTGAAATTTGTCGTGCAACAAAAAAAAATTAATAAAGTTTTCAAATCAAAACATTGTGAGGACATTTTTTTTTGTTTTACAAATCTTTTTGTGTGATTTATTGGTCTTTTTTTGAAACGCATGTCAATTTGCTTTAAAGTACATATAATACCCTATGATTTAAGAAGATGCAAACAAAAGTTAAAAGTTAAGTCATGTTACTTTTGGGGCAATATGTTGGGAAAATAGATTCTTGTTTTTTTTTTTTAATAAAATAAACAACTGGATCACACGAATTTGAAGTCAAAGTAGGTACCTAGTTTTTTTATTTACCTGTTTTCGAAAAATCCAAAAAAAAATTTTTTTAAATTTTTATATGCAATATTATACAACCTCTTTCATGAAAATTTTAATCAAAATTCGTTAAATGGTTAATGAGAAAATTGAAACCAAAAATCTGTTAGTAACAGTTTTTTGAAAACTATTTTTTAATCAAATATTAATTTAAATTACATATTTTCAAAGCCTCATTAAGATTTTTCATCAAAATCTTTAGAACCGTTCTCAAAATAAATATGTTTTGTCGTAACGATTAATGAAAGGTACCATTATTTTTGGATCCTAAGAAATGTCTCCTTAAAACTGTAAGTCCAAAGTTTGAAGAACATGAACGCAGGTCGAGGTATAGACAAACAAGTCTGACTAATATCCCGTGTTCGATTTTTACGAAAGCAAAACTGATTATTCACGTTAGGATTTTTGCACCCCAGTTTTGTGGACTTTGCTTCCTATTTTCTTATTTAAATAACTGCTTAAATTAATTATTGACCATTCTATAAAATTTCTCTGGATTTGCCTGAACTTCGTCTAGGCATTTAAAAGGATTACACTTAAATAAACAGAATTTATATAACAAAATATTTATTAAATTTCAATAAGTTCTTCTTCATTAAATCAATCAGAATTTTTCTACAAAAATATTTCCAAAAAAAACTTAATATTTTGTTGCTTTTCAAAAGATTTCATTGGAAAGTGCCTCATATATTTATTTTTGTTCTTTTATAATTTTTTTTCTAGAGTAACTCACAAATTCAGTAACTCACGTTACTTTTCTTTTTAAAATTCAAGTTTTTTGATTTAATCTTCTTTTGATTAATTTTTTTTTTATGAAAATTCTAATTTTAAAACATAGTTATATGGAGATATCATCAAGGTTACATTATCTCTATTTTTTTAAAATTATTTTCCTATATTATTCAAAACTCTAACACCCCTAAGAATAAACACAAATTAAACTAAATTTTTTTTTCAGAAAGAAAATCGTATTAATAAAATACAGATTAAGTTAATTGACGTTCCATAATTTGTCAATTGACTAACTCACCTACACATACATAGGTACATAAGTAGGTGAGTTAATGAGTTAATTGGCGTTCGAAATAGTTGACACTTATCACTGCTTGTTATCAATAGTTAATTCCAATTATATTAATATTCGAATCAATATGAATTTTTCATTGATTATTTTTTTTTTTCAAACAAAAAAATTGGAAATCAAAATTAAAATAACATTGAAATAGCCTTCATATACGCTTGAATAATATTCAATAAAAAAGTGTGTGTGTTAGCATTTAGATTAGACACTCGAACTAATTAATAATCTGGAGTAAGAAGAGGGTTCTTTATTTTCAATATTAAGAAGACAAATCTGTAATTCATTCAAAATTGTAAAATTCAATAATTTCCCTCAAAACATTAAAGAATTATCCTTGACACCCTGATTTTATTCTTGAACCAAAGATACACCACAGAAAAACAAAAAAAAAACTCACTGTCATAATATGACATTTGACCTAATTTAATTTATTTATATTTATACCCACCTGCCACCATAATATTATGGTTCAACAGTTTAAATAAAACTGCTTTCAAAAACTCCCCTATACATATGTACATATCATATTATAATGAATATAATGAAATAACGCTTCTTTATTTTGGTTTCTCGTCTAAACCTCACATTGTTTTTTTTTTATTATTTTGGTTTATACTATTATACAAATGTTTATTCAAAGCTATACCTACAATATAAATTCAGACGCATTTAAATAAATGTCATCCCTAAAAACAAAACAAAAAAAAAACCCAAACCAAAGCAAAACCAAATCTTCAAATGAAGGCAGATAAATGTAGACACATCTAATATACCCAAGGATAAAATTAAATAACAACAAGAACATCCTCTCTTTTTGTACCTTTGTACACTCAATACCAAAAAACCTATACCTACAACAAAAACCACCTTCCAGAACTATAGTACAGGTAGACCTATTCACTGAAGATTGGATGGTGAGGGGGGGAGGTGGCTGAATGAAGGGGGGTTACAGCTTATACAACGGTATCTACAACATCCTTTAAAGCAAAATGTATAACGCTCATTAATTTACCTTATCCAAGTTATTTTTTTTCTTTGTTGTTGTTGTTTGTTTTGTTATTGTTGCTTTTTTTGTATTCCGGATGTGTTCATAACTCGTGTCTGACAGAAAGTATATCCTTCCTCATTTTCACCAAAAAGAAACAAAAAAAAAAACAACAACTTTAATCCATGTATATAGAAGGTATTTGGTATACCTACAGGTATATGTATAGGCGAACCAGGAGATACCTCCATTGTATATTCCCATTAACCTGTTTTCACGTGAAAGATTTTCAGTGTCAGCCTTATAACACAAGGTTGGCATGTAGATACATCACTAATGTTATGAACCCCCCTCCCAAAAAAAAAAAAAATATACCTATACCCAAAAATATACTATATACATATAAAATCTCACCGAATATTTCGTTATTGAAAACAAAAACAAAAAATAAATAACTTTTACATTCTACACAGACATTTCAATTCAAAGGGATTTTAAAGGTTTTTTTTTTTTTGGAGCACACACACCTCCCTCAAGTAGTTTTGAAGGAAGGTAGGTAGATGTAGAGTAGATCCCGATTTAATTAAATTTTCGAGATAACCTTTATTTATGTATATTTATATTTAAAAAAAAAAATAAAAAAATCTACATCAAAAGAATGAAAACTATAAAATCATGATTAATCAATTTATCATCATCATCATCAGAGGAGTGATAGTGAATGATTTTTGTGGATTCTAAGATACTAAATCATCATTCAGATCGAAAACAAAATTAGAACTTACCATTTTCTTCTTCAATGTTCCTTGTCAAAGCAGTCGATGGACCACCTCGAATCCTGGTCGAATCCAAATCTCCAACAAATAAAAATAAAATCAAAAAAATCAATTGTATATCCATGGTTAATTAATCTTTCTTTTATTTTCGGTTTTTTTTTCTCTTCTTATTTATTTTATTATTCCCGCACAAATAACACTGTTTTTTTTTTCTCTCCCCCTCACCTCTCTCTCTCTCTCTCTCTATTCTCTCTCTTTAATTTTTTTCTTTTCCAATAAATTCCAATTATTTTGTAACACTTCTTGCGCTATCTTAATTACTTTGACACTTTTCTTTCTTTCTTTCTTTTTTTTTATTTAATTTTATTTCCTTTATACTTTATTGCATCCTCATCACACTCGTCTCATCATCAAACAAAACGATGCCGATGGATGGATGGATGGATATTGGAAGGAAGGAAGAGGAAGAAAGCAACGAACAAAAAAAAAATAATATAACACTTCACTTCTTACAAATTGGCAAGCAATTACAATCAATGGTAATTGACGTCAGTTGCACACGCATTTAGAACAGGATATTTCCACCCCAAAGACGACCAACGACCACCATATTGTGCGTGTATAATTTAGAGAGCATCGTTCGTTATAGAAATGATGGGGGTGGGACGGCGGCGGTGAGGGTGGTGATGGAAATCCCACAAATACTTAACATTTTTGCCTTTTCTTCAGGATTTTGCAACCAGAAGCAACAGCGGAATGAACGAACCAAAAAAAAAAATTAGAAGATACTTTATAGCGAGAGAACCACAACGGAATAACGGTTGTAAGGCAAAAAGGCCAAACCAATATTATTAAACACCCCCCCTCTGACAACCGACGACGACGACGCCCGACGACGATATAGCGATAAGGACGATACGATTACGACGACAAACGACAAAAGGACGTAACGCAACGACAAAACGACAAACAGGCACAAAGCGAGAATGTATATTATTATAGCAGAATGTAGTATATTAGTTGTATAGTTAAAAAGGTAGCACACGCAAAAACCGAAAAAGGCGCAGTGGAAGTAGAAGATGAAGATGGAGAAGGAGGACCAACAACAAAACCAAACCAAAAGCGAGAGATTGTTTATATGAGGTTACATTTTACAAATCATCCCGAATTTGTGTTCCTGACATTGCGATTTGTTTCCAGGTTTTTTTTTTTTTTCTTTTTTGTGTCCCTGGTTCATTTACAAATTCCGAGAAGTACACCAGAAGGCGCTTTTATTTAGGGTTTCTTGAGGTATTATAGAGGTTTTGATATAATAACAATAATAATATGGACCAAACAGTCCCCCGAAGCACCAATAACTTACATTGGGCAAATATAACCACCGCAAGCAAATTTACTTAACTTTTCAGTTCAGTATTGTAATAGTTGATGTGATGATGATGATTGTTGTTATTATTTTGTGTACAATTTTATGAATCTAAGATGTAGGTATTGTTGGTTAGTTATGTAGAACTTTATATAGTTCGGCACGAATATTACATCCGGTTCTAATAGTTCAACATTTTCATTTCGCCAATAGCAACCCCATTAACATATAATCTTTTGAGTGAGTAGGTAGATTTTTGTATTATCATTTTGTAGTTGCCCCCAAGAGTGCTGCGATAGCATTATTAACTATACAATAGACTTTGTTGCATACTCAAATCAAATTGATGCAATGATTTCATCCTTGTGATTTGTCTCTGTGTCTATCTATTCGATATTTTCGATGAACGTAATCCTCTATATTTTTAAATTAAATTCCCGATGTATTGTTTTTTTTTTTTCAAAAAAATTTAGAAACACATTTTTTTCGAAATACTGAATTTCACGATATTTTTTTTTTAATTTATATTTCTTATTTATTTATATTTTATTTTGGGTATTTTCCGAATTATTTAATGACAAAAAAAAAATTGTATTATTGCAAATCCGAAAGTTTCGACCGTACCCGCGGGATCGCAAACTCTCACTAAAAGATTTTTATGGTACACTCAGATTCTGATACGATGGCAAAATACAAAAAAAAAAAAACAAAAATGGCATAGAACAACATGGAACATGGGATGGCAGCTTAAATGGTGATAATGACGACCACGACGAACGACGACGACGATGTCGACTAGGAGAGGACGACACCAACGACGACGACTTTTGCACAAAGAATCTTCGTCGTCGTCGTCGTAGTCAACAAAACCCAATCCAATATATCCCAACGTTGTTCTCTCTCTTGGTGCGTGTGAAATTGTTCTCATATCAACAACGGCAACAAAAAAAAAAAAAGGGTGATGTCGATGATAAGGCGAGGGGGTGGGTGGTGGATTTGATATTTTGTGGGATGTGAGAGGGATGCGCAATGAATATCTGTGGATGTGGATCTCTCTCTTTTTTTAGTACAAAATGTTGTATTTCAATGTTAATTTGTAATAACAGGAAAAAAGAGAGAGAGAGGCTTCACACAATTCTCACAACTGATAGTGAAATATGAACAATTTGGATGCTAATTCGGAAAAATATTATTGTGGATTGTATTTCCCAGCTTCTCTAATGGATCAAAATATTTGTCTCTCTAGTTCTCTCTTGAATTCTCATTTTGCAGAGAGAGAGAGAGAGAGTGGAATTTCTGTATTGTTTTTTCCGAGATGAAAAATTGAAAGCTCGAAAATGTGGACCTACCCTAAGATATCTATAGGTTAGGTACTAATAAGTAGTGGGAGCCAGAGCATACCTATACATTAAATAAAATAGTGGTTTTTCTGCAAAGTCAGTACTAACTTTACGCAGTGGGTTGATTGAGAGGGTTGGTTAGTTTCTTTTTTTTTCCCACGGTAATGATGAAAGAGAGATTTCATTTTTGTTGTTGTTGTTCTAGTTTTGTCATGTATGAGAGCTTAGAAAAAATAATAAATGTTTTGTCTGCAGCATTTCTATAAAATTTATTTAGGTACTATAAAAATGTTCTCAACAACACAAATCACTTTGAGTAACTAGCTTTTTCATTTCTAAATAGTAATTAAATGAATTTAGTTAGGTAGGTTGATGGAGCCACATGGATGAAGAAAAATTCGATTTCAAATATAAAATAATTGATATTGATAGCGAAATGTTTTTCATTAAATTAATACTACATTAAGGAATTTTTCATTCTAGTTTAATGAAATAGTTTAAATGATTTTACTTGATTGAATTTTTTTTTAGAAATAATTGAATTCAAATATGTAGATACCAATATCTAAGTTCTGTAGATATTTTCATGTAAAATTATTTTTTCAGACTTCGAAGAAATAATATTTCTATATAAGGTCAATGTTTCTATAGGTGCAATAAACTCTTTTTTTCTGTAGATTGTACGATATAGTAGCTAGCCCTTGAGGATAAAACAAAAAAAAAATACTGTTTATGATGGCCATGACGTCTTTCCAAGGCTGGTCATTGCCTTTGAATTTTACTCCATCTGTAAATGGATGTAGGAGTTTATGTATACGTCGGTATTAAAGCTTTTTTTATAACTCTTAACTTACAACATGTAAGAAAGGGAAAATTTAACTGAAAACTTCATCGAAAAAAATAAATCCTGAGAAAAAAAAAAACAAATTGTTGATAAAAATGCAGAATAAATATCAAATATAAATTTGGTTTGAAAATAAATATTCAAAAAACAATTCTCGGAATGAAAAACTTTAATATCATTTTTGAAATTTTGACTTAAAAAAATATAAATATGAGGCCGTCAGTGCAATAGTGGCGTAACCCACTTTTTTTCAAAAATGAGTTTTTCACGAAAATGGGTCCCTTCATATATCTATTTTAATACAAAAATAGTTTTATGCAGCTATCTACACTCAAAACTAGATGGCATTCAAAAAGGTGTTATAGCATTTTATAATTTGATCATAGTTTGAGTGCAATAGTGGCGTAACCTTCATACTTCTCTCAGAAACTATTTGCTTCGGTATACATAGTGTGGGCAGTGAAAAAGTTCACATGTATGTTTGGGATGAGTCTACAGCGTCAAGGGGCATCAAGAAATTGGATCTTGTTTTATACATTATTTAAAGAACGTGCATAGGATGGTCTACAAAAATTATTATGTATTCTGCCCAATGTGGGGCCAAAATAGAAAAATAAAACTTTAACTGTTGTGCCAACTTTTGGTACCCTACCCATTTGGAGTTGTGAAAATGATTTCATCTGATTTTTTTTCCACAAAATCTTTGGAAGAAAATATCACATACGGGAAAATGTCCATTTCCAATTCCAAGGTTGAATGGCTTAAAATTCAGTGCTTACATTTCGAAAAAATAAAACATTTTCAATTTTTTATAAGTATTCCAATGAAATTGATGTTTTACTCGAAGAGGTAAATGTAAAAAAGAGACAATCCGTGGATATAACAAAACTCAACCAGCTTGAGGAACCTAAAATAAATGACAAAAAAAGAGAGACTTAATAGAACTCCTTCAATTTATATCACCAATCCATCACTTTTTTTTACAAATAATTCAAAAACGTCAACAAGTGTTCCAATCGAAATATTTGACGTTTTATCACCGAGAAGTAAATCATTAAAAAAAAGTAAAAATTTATGTATAATTTTTTTCTTGTTAAAATAGAAACTATGAAAGAAATAAAAAAAATATAATAAATTTGACGTAACCTTTCATTTTTATTTATTTTTACAGAAAACCATGAATGCATTTTTTTTTCCAAAATAATGTTGAATTAAAAAAAAGAGCTTGCCCTACAAAGTATATCCTTTTTCGAACTCTTCCACGTTTTTAGATTAATCAAAAATGTCACAGGGAAAATACAAAAAATGTTTAATGATAACATGTTTCTTAAATCTCTCGTAGCTCTAAAGTGAATTTTATGGGTTACGTCACTATTGCTCTCATGGCCTCATATATAATTAGCCATATGCATAAACAAAAGTAAATGCTTTTACTTGTAAATTGCTGTGCTAGTTAGTGGGAAATTTGCATTAACTACTGCAGACATTTCCAAGTAAAAGCATTTACTTCTTTTTATGCATATGGCCCAATATATGGCACCCTATTTTGAGTAAAATACTTTCAGATGAACCAATCTTGCTGCACCTTCATTTTAAATTTTTTCTCAAAAAGCAGAAGCGTGTAGGGTGACTTTCAATTTTTGTTTTCGGGGTTCTAAAACATTCCCATGGTACAATTTTTTGTTTGACAAACTGGCATCAACCTCCTGGCCCATATAGTAATTTGAATTATACTGAAAAATTTCCGTGAAAATTAAATCATCAAAATCGTCACCGTGCGTCGGAGTGATTTTCAACATAAATACATTTTGTTGGGTTGTATGGCGGAAACCAGACTTTTTGGGTCAGACAAAAAAAAATTTTTTAATTTACCCTCGATCCTTTCAATAGTCCAAAAACCATAACTCCAAGGTTTGAAAAAATCACTCCAGTGGTGTAGGCTTTCTTCCCAACACCAACAGCAGACAGAGAGATGGACATTATAACAGGACCCACTTTCTCACGTGCCCTATCATTGTCATGCCAAGTTTGATCTCGATCAGAACTTTCTTATTTTCTAATTTTTTTCTAGATTTTTTGAGACAAAAACTGATAAAAAAAAATGGTTTAAATATTTTTATCGTTGATTTCGTCTCGTTGATAAAAATCTTACGAAGAGCTATGGTTTGACTTTTTATATTTTTTTCTTTTTCGAAGATTTAGAAGTTCGACCAAATTCAAAAGAGCCATGGAGTGGGGTCACACAATGCAACTTATATTATGTTTTTATTGCTATTATATGTTAGTAAAAAATGTTCCTCTTTCACCATTTAATTATTTTTAACTTTGTGTACCGTCACTATGTTACCCCAATTTTTTTCACAAAACCAATACATGTCCCTTAGAGCAAATACAAAGTACTATATGAATAAACACCAAAATTTTCATTGCGTATACAAATTTGATTTAATGCAAGTTAACACTCAAAATCAATCATATCGAAACCCAAAGCAGAATTATTATTTTCCAAAATAAAAACAAAAACAAAAATATAAAGTAATAGCATTGGTACAGAAAAAAAAAAACAAACATACATTCGTCCATAAAACTCCATGATAAAGGAAGGATATTTCATTTTGCAATAAACTAGGGCATCTAAAAAACTTTCCAAGCACCTCTGTGTTATTACCAAGCATTTCAACATAGCGTTTTTTGTATTTTATATACGAATGTGGTATACCAACATGCTTATATAAAATTTTCCCACAAAAGTTAAAACCATGAGCACATGGGGGTGTACCTCACTTCTGTTGGATGGTGTAGATACTTCAATTGAGAGTATAAGGTACATAAATACATCAGAACTACTATTGAAGTATACCTACTCAATGCAAACGAGTGCGTTGGCTCATTCAAAATATATATGCCCTTTCGAAAATCACCTTGTGAGTAGGTTTTCTAAATAAAATTAAGTTTTTGTAGCTCACTTATTAGTGGAAAAATATCACCCATCAACCAAATAAGGCACACAAGCACCGAGCACACACTTTTCGATTGCCTTCTAAAATTTTTGGAATTACTCGTAAGTACTCAAAATATTTTTATAGAACTTGAATGAAATGGTATGTACCTATATAACGTTTTAGGGAGCAATGTTATTCAAACTAAATTATAAGTATTTTTTGATAATATAATTTTATTAGACTTCAAACACATGGCAGTTATATAAAATAGGTTAGGTAATTCACAGAACAGAAAATGCTACGTACCCCAATTATTAAAAACAGAGCTCTTGGTCTTATTAATTTTTGCTGTCTATTGTTTTCGAGTCATTTCATAAATTAAAACACCCTTCACAGTTGATAATTGCAATGCCACTTGTGTATTTTCAAATGCAAAATGATGATTGTTTAATGTTTATAGTGCAAAAAAAAAAATAAAAAATCCACCCTCGAAGAATCGTGTGAAAAAAAAGATGCAAGTACCTACTTAAATATATGAGAGGGTGGTTTGCTAAATTATGACTTTTGTTTGGCGGGCGACATAAAAATAATTTTCAAATTAAACGTTTGAATACCGTTTTCCTATATTCCTATCTCGATGTTAGATAGAGCTTTTGTCTTGAAAATAATGTATAAAGGTAGTTTTTTTTTTGGTCCTTTTACCCGCGCAATCCAACATTTTGAAGGTAGGTATATAGGTATAGTCAAATAATATCCTTGAAGTTATGGGTTTTGTTTGTTTATCAAACGAAACTCCAACTAATCAAAACTCGAGCGAAATTAAATTTAAACAAAGGTCGTGGAAACTGGCAGAATTCTTTTTGTTTGCGAATAACAAACGTATAACGTGAGAAAGACAAAAGATGGAAAATGGAAATAATAGCAACGACTGACGATAACGATAACGACGACGACGACGACATACGGCGGTGGCGGCAGCGGCGTGCGACGACATGTGTGTTGAAAACGGAATTCACACATTTTGCAATGTTAAAGCAAAACAATAGATTTTATTATTAGTTAGACACACCAACCTATACCAACCTTAACGCCATTCAACTGCTGTGCAGCATTCAGAATTTCAAAGTATTTGACATTCAGTATATACCTTCCTGGAAACTATGGAAGAAGAGGTGTTCTTGTTATTTTGAATGGCATTTGGTTCTGTTTTTGGTTAGACACGTGTTATAGAGTCATCAACAAAAAAAAAATCAATAAACATTCACAAATGAATAAAAAGATAATGAGACACATGTTAAAAGGATTCGTTTTTTTTTATATTTTTTTATTTTAATGACTTATGATATTTTTGATATGTGAAGACTTTGATGTGAATCAATTTGGAGATTAAGATTTTTTTGTGAGATGACTTGATTTTTTGTTAAATGGGTTAGTCCAAATTTATGTTCAAACAATTGAAACAGAAAATCATTAACTCACTTTTAATTTATCTATAAAGATCTATTTCAGCTTTCTCCAACTCTTCCACAGCTGTACTGACTTGCATTGCATTCGAGATTGTATCCAATCCATTGCTACTTGCGATAAAGTCCATGGGTTCCTCACCTGATCACCCAAGGAATTCATCATTAGAGATACGAATAGGCTAGACAGCAGACGTAACTTTAGAAGTGCTGCATCCATAGCATGGTATTTAAGCTTAAAGAGTTGTTTTTCGATATTTTGGACATCATTCCAAACGCAGCCTTTAAAAGAGTTAGCATTTGTCTTCCAGGTAGTCCAGGTGTTTTCGGGTATGATTCATCATCATCGGCTCGACAACCGGGGTCCGGTCCTGGCCTCCTTCAACAAGTCTCTGCATCTATCCCGGTCTTGAGCCGACGCCATCCAGTTGCGCACCCCAAGGCTTCGGGCGTCCTGGTCTACGCCATCTCTCCAGCGCAAGCATGGTTTACCACGCTGCCGTCTTCCATAGAATGTACCACAAAAGACTTTCCGAACCTGTTCCTCTTCACTCATGCGAGCCAGGTGCCCTGCCTACTGGAGTCTACCGAGCTTAATTTTTGTCAAGGTAGATTGCGTACAATTCATGATTGTACCGTCTCCGGAATCGTCCTTCGTCACATATGGGGCCAACAATTCTCCTTAAGACTTTTCTCTCGAACGCGGCTAAGAGGTCGGAGTTTCTTTTGCTAAGCACCCAAGTCTCGGATCCATACGTGTGTACTGGCAGGACTATAGTCCTGTACAGCAGCAGTTTTGAAGTTATGGTGAGATTTCTGGATTTGAAGAGCTTAGACAGACTACAGTAGGCTTTGTTGGAACTGAGCCGCCGCCCGCGTATTTCTTCTTCTATGTGTATTGTTATCGGCTGCTACTATTGCAGCCACTTCAAATTCGTGCTCCGCTACCTTAATTGTTTGACCAACTGTTCTTCTCGTATTCGACGCCACCATGTACTTTGTTTTACCTTCACTAATGTGCAGCCCCAGATTTTGTGCAGCCTGCTCGATCTGGATGAAGGAATCGTGTACAGCTTGTTCGGTTCTTCCGATGATGTCAATGTCGTCTGCGTAAGCCAGTATCTGGCTGGACCTGTTGACGATGGTCCCTCTTGTTGCCGTGCCAGAGTCACGGATTGCTTTCTCCAACGCCAGGTTGAAGAGGAGGCAGGCCAAACCATCCCCTTGTCGGAGTCCATTAAAGATATTGATTGGTCTGGATAGCAATCCGGCTATTTTTACTTGGCTTGTTACGTTGGTCATGGTCAACCTACAAAGTCGTGTCAATTTATTTGGGATGCCGAATTCTCTCATGGCTTTATAAAGTTCTACCCTGGCTATGCTTTCGGGTATGATTGCGGAATAAAATTACTTACACCATTTTAAGGCGAGAAAGTGGCTAATCACAGCTTTGTTGGCTCCACTTGGAAATGGTCCACTTTCAAAAAGTTTCAATGGAAGAACTGTACTGAAACTCTCTTGTGATGCGTTCAAGGTTCTTCTAGCTGGTCTTTTATTTACATCAGGACGATTTTTGCTTGTGGTAAGAATGTGTTCTTAACTGGTGGGAATCGTTACTTCGGACGGATCATTGGGCTTTGAGACCACTCGCGTGGCGAAGGCTTGTGGTTCGGACATCCCATCAGCTGCACGTAAACTTACGATATCAACCATCAGACGGTGATCCCGGACCATTCTTAGGCCTGCAGTTCTTCTGCCGAATGATCGCAATTTTTTTTTTTTTTTTTGATCCTGAAAAAATTACGTCCTCAACAAGATTTTCATTATGCTCGAAATCCATTCTTTATGAATAAAATGTAAAAATTAAAATCACGGTCTACAAGGTTTCACTAAGCTAAAAAACACATTTTTTGTTTTTTAATTTTAATTCATTTTCCCTCTTTTCATTTTCATTTGTTTGTTTGTTGATAAAGTGTCAGAAAACGCTTCGATTTTTTCAGAATTTTCAGAAACATCAATTTTGAAAGCTCTGTTTCATAGCAAAAGACGCTTTTTTAATTTTTTTTTTTGAGAAATTCAATAATTTGTTGATCATTTCAAATCTTTTTCAATATATATTTTTTCAAAAACTTCTTTACAAATTCAATTTTTGAAAATTTGTTTCTTCTAAGAGTTTTCAAAAATAAAAAGTACATGTATGTAAGTATAGATTGCCAACTGAATTTTAAATACAAACATTACTTATAGAAAGAAAGTCCTTAGTAAGTAGAACTTTACAAAAGCAAAAACGCTTATTTTCAAATTAAGATGGTACTAAAATATTTAAATTGATCTCTCAAAAAGGGTAATGAATTTTGTTTAGTCAAATTCGTTATGATTATCTTTAGAAATATTTTTTAAAATTAAGTAATGGCAGCAACCTGTTTTTGAAGAACTCAACAAAAAAAAAAAACAAGGCGTATTATAGGCCGACGCCACTGACTGTGAGATATTTATGTCTAGAACAATTTTCCCCATCATTTTCATTTAGAATTGAACTTGAGGGGTAGTCAAAAGGTCAATTTTATTTCAAAAATATTTTTATTCCGAAAAACTTTATATATCTTCAAAAATTACTGATAACATGGCTCATCATTTTTATATTTATGTATTTTTCAAATTTCTTTTTTATTTATATTTTCCATCAATATAATTATTTTACATTTTAACAAAAGGAACAAATTCCTATGTATAGACACCATCATAATTTTCAGAGTGACTGGCCTTTGCAGATTTCCTGTTCATACAAGTATGAGGAGCTTTTTCCTGCGTGATGCCTTCTTTTCAAGTCAATTTGTCTATGGAAAACACATCACACCCAAAATGCACCAGTAGATACTGAATAAAATCAGGCTTGCTTGAAAATTAAAAAAAAAAACAAAATAACAAAAAGCCAAAAGTTAACCTAAAGTAAACGGTCCATGCCGATAAGACCGTTGTTGCAAGTGGTTTTGAACTTTCAAAAGCACGCGTATACCTAAATGAGAACAATCATCAGACTAGGTACAGTACTAAAAGCACTCGTTGAACAATAATTTTAGAACTTAAAATCATCTGAAGAATGATGACAAAACAGAAAATGAGATAACAAAAGCTTATTTCTGCAAAATTTTAATGAAGTTTACTGCAAAAAAAAAAAAAAAAAAAAAAACTAAAGGATCCTAGTTGTCAGAAATCATCTCTTTTTCTCTCTAACGGACAAAATTCTCTCAGTTGGTTTTGAGCTTTGAAGCTCATTTCAAATGAAGTACATTTCTTTCAATTTGTTATGTTTATATTGAAATCGACAATTTTCTAAGAACTTAAAAAATTTGCTCAAGTCGGTATTTATGCGCTTGTTTCAAAATTCATGCATTGGATTTTGGATTTTACATATTAGAATAATGTTGTTGTTTTCACTTCTCGCTTGATTTTGTGAAAATGCTGAAATTTCCAACCAAAAACATTCATCTCCAACTTAATTCAAATCAGTTGTTTCCAACTTTATTTACAGATGAATTTTTCTCATTTTAGGAATTTCTAATTTGAGATGAAATTTTATTTTATGAAATTTTTGAAATTTTAAACAAAAAAAAATCATTTAATTATGAAATCATGATTTGATTCTCATAAAATGACCGACAATTCCTTCACAAATTCTCAATAAATATTTTATTGAGCATTCCAGTCTCTTGAATGTACAGAACTCAGAAATATTAATATCGTAATATCGTTGAACAGCAAAAGCTCAAAACAATAGAGAAGAATTTCAATGGATACATAATCTACAAACTACAGCCCATACCTCCTGAATTTCTCTTTTTCCGGTTAATCATTGTTCACAGATGATGTTTGTCTAGTTCGGTCGAATTTTCTGCTAATTTGGCTTTAGGCAGAATGGTGTTATTTAAACATCGCAATATTTATGTAGCAATAATGTCATTATTTAAAATTGATTTCAACTCTAATATTATTAAAAGTTCTTGGAAATTCACAATACAGATTGAATGATGGATTGATAAATTAATGGACTGGATGCAGTCGGTAGGCAGTATACAATTTCCACTTAATAATTTTTTTTTTACAGATCTTCTTCCTGACAAATATTTTTTTGACAATTTTTGGGAACATTTTGTGTCGTCATTCTTTCTTAACCATAGCTTTGGGATGCTTCGAGAGAAAAAATCTTCGGGTGATTTTTAATCCCGTCTGCATAGATGGATAACTGTACGGGCTGTACAGCGACACTGACATGGTCAAACGAGTCAAGGTCCAGCGGCTTAGATGACTGCATCATGTAGAGCGAATGGACCCCAACTCTCCGGCCCGGAAAGTCTTCGAAACCAATCCTGAGGGACAGCGCAGTAGAGAAAGACCGTGACTCAGGGGCGCACGCAGGTAGGAGAGGATCTCACCGAACTTGGCGTGCGAAAATGGAGGCAGCTAGCTAGGGACCAAGCTGGCTGGAGAAGAATATTGGTTGAGGCCCTGGTCCGACCCGGACTGTAGCGCCACCTTAAGTTTGTTAGTATTCTTTCTTAACCATTTTTACTTGCGATATAGTCCATAGGTCAGGCACCAAACCGAGACAAGACTAACTTCTAGGCATCCGAAACGAGACCGGGCTATGAATGTAATTTTTGGACGGTAACTAAAAAATAGTCTCGATGGTGTTTTCAGTACAGAAAATCATTGAAAATCGAGTTTTTAAAACGTATATGGAGAAAATCTGAGTTTGTACCATGGGGAGATCGGAATTAGACTTAGCCGTGCGAGACAAGGCTCAAAAATCTGTGAAGTTGGGAGAACATTTTAAACTGTAATTTTATTCCCGAAGTTTTATCCAAAAGGGTGAAATGTACTGTTAACTTCACTGTGAAGTACCCTTGTCTCAGCAACCGTTTGAGCTGGAAACATGAAATAAGGTTTTAAAATTTGAAGTCCTTATATAAAAAAAATAATACGGTACTTCTTATGTACAGGTAATTCTAACTTCGCAAAGAAGTCAGCATCACTGTGAAGTTAGTGGTACATATTATTTTTTTTGTTAATTGATTGAGAAGCTTTACTACTTTGAAAAAAAAAATAAAGTCTGTAGTTTAAAAAAAAAATCAGACTTCATAACTATTTTCACCATAAATCTAGCAATACATACCCTTTTCTCATTAAGGCTCAAGTTTTTCATCTTTATTTAAAAAAACAAAACTTCAATTCAAATTTTGAAGTCTTATTTACAAGAGAAGTCAAACTTCACCAGAAATAATGAACCAAAAAGAGAGTGGGAAGAATGGATAAGGTAACTAGAGGGAGTTGAGAAAAAATAAGGCGAGTGAGAGGGAAAGAAAGTGGAGAGTAAGGAGACAGGAGCCTTGTAATCCTTAAGGGAAATAATACAATACACAGAAAAAACTGTTTCCATGCTTTAGATTATCATTGACACAAAAATTTTATAAGCATCATGAGTAATTCGGTATTTGATTTAAGCTTTATATCCCTAATAATTAATTTACAAATAATAATTAGTCTTAAGTCTAAAACTTAAAATATAAAACCACGTAAGTATGTAAAGTTTCTGCTGCAAGTATGTAATTTAAATTTTAATTATTTAAAATCACATTTCTAAAATTACATACATACCTATAAACTGCATAAAAAAAAGTTCAAAAACATTTAGTGAGCCACCACCTGCTCATTTACCTACAAACAAAAGTGCGGAAGAATAAAATGGCTACCCACAATTATATTACAAAATATACAAAACCAACTAATAAACGCTGATTTTTAAATGGAAAATTTGTATTTGGTGAGCCACACACGTTTGGTGTTAATGCGATTCCATTGACGATTGTCAATTAATTTTTTTTTTTTCGAATAAACCAGCCACCTCATACTTGACATATGGTATAGACGACCGACATTTACAAGGGGGGGCGGGGGTGATGTTGTTCGAATTAATTTAAAAATTTTCAAAAAAATAGATAGGTATAAAGGTACTCAAACATTCCTGCCTGAATGCATCCAATTAATGAATGAATATTATGCTTCATTGAACACTAATGACAATCCTGATTAGGTACACCTGTTTGCTTAAATTTGTTTCAAAAAAAAAAAAAAAAACATACACACATCCACATTGGTCTGCCGAATCCAAATACAAACATTATATTAATTTTCTTTTTTGGTATATTTGTGATACTGAAACTGTAAATTCCCGAAATAATTATTTTTTAGAATTTTCCGGTAAGATTTTGAATATTTCAACCTAACCAAAGTTTGCCTGGTTCGCTTAGCGGGTTCTAAGGATTTAAACTCCTTTTATGGAAGCACTGCTCTACTCACTTAACTTCGTTGATCCGAGAATTTTTTGTTGCAAACACCGATTTCAAGATTCAATGATTAAAATGGAAAGATGGATGATAGAAGTTTAAAAACAAAATGGAGCGTCTGTAAATGTTGTGCTTTGGCGGCATTTTCTAAAAAGCGGCTTATTGCACAAGAATCTTGTAACCAGGTTAGACGGGAACCTAAGCATTCACGGTGGATGGCGGGTGGTAGCTTAACTCTCTCTATTCGGCGGAATGTGTTTGCAAACCACAAATCGTGTAGGTTCTTTCTAGTGATTACTTTATAACTTCACAATTAAGTAGCTTAGAAGTATACTTTTTCAGCTGTATTTTTTAATAATATCAACATATAAGGTGTAGAACCACACTGAGCGGAACTGCACTTCAGCTGAAGCACGTGAAACGGCATGTTTTTCAAAAGGGCTGCCAGCACTTAATTCTTAACGCCTAGTCAAACAGAGCGCGGTCCAGCGATCTTGGTCTTACAAGGAACGCGGCGGTCAAAAGTCGACAATTTCCATATAAATTATCGATAATTTCCATATAAATTATCGATAACTTCCATATAAATTATCGATAACTTCCATACAAATTATAGACCGGTGAGCCGGATCGCGCTCTGTTTGACAAGGCGGGGCGACTTTATATTACAGCCCACCCCCTTTTGGGAAAATTTTTTTTTAATGGGTAGGGGGGCATTTCTATAGGACAGCTTCAAAATATTACGGTGAGGAAACCCTCCTAAATACGTTTAAAAAAAGTTTGAAAATTTTAAAAATGGTCTTTTTTTAAATTTTATATTGGATAAGAGCAATATTATTGCACATAATGTGTCAAAAAAATGTACATATATATATTATTTATACATGGATATATACATATATACATATTATATATATATATATATATATATATATAGGTACATACTTATATACATATACAGCTGTGGACAACTAATTAGAAATACAAGTAATGCAAAGTAATAATAAATACGCCAATGTCAACAGTTTTTTGAATAAACAGTACCTTGCCTGGCCCGCTTCGCGGGTTCTCAGGATTTTAACTCCCTTTTTGGGGCCCCTGTCCCGCTCACGCAACTTCGTTGCTCCGCTTAGGGTATGTAAAGTCGCCTGGCAGGCGCCAATATCAACAGTTTTTTGAATAAACAGTACCTTGCCTGGCCCGCTTCGGGGGTTCTCAGGATTTTAACTCCCTTTTTGGGGCCCCTGTCCCGCTCACGCAACTTCGTTGCTCCGCTTAGGGTATGTAAAGTCGCCTGGCAGGCGCCAATGTCAACAATTTTTAGTTTTTAACTTAAAGAAATACATCAGTTTTAATAATCGGGATCAATAAACTTCCCAAAAGTAAACAACAATTTCCCATCTGAAATCTGAAAATTCATTGAAAAAAACAAAAACTTCCCTAAAATATCCATAGTCTATCAACACTAAATATGAAAACACATGCACACAGCTGTAAAAAAAATAGAAATGGTGGTTGTTATCGATGATTTTTGTATGGAAATGAGAAATTTTAATAATTAATTAAAATAGTTTAAACTTATTTCCTCAACCTAAAATTGTGAAATTAAGTGATATTAAGTGATTATCTATCATATAAAAATAGTTTGGTGTACAAATTTGGTGTGCTGTAAAGTAAAGTAGAGCCGACAAGGCCTTTACAGCCACACCGTTTTTATTTTAAACTAAGAATTGACCCGTCTATCAAATTAATTTTCAGACAAAAAAATATTTTCAATACCAAAATTTACAAATATAATGACTCTAAAAGTCAAAAATGAATTATGAAAGCAAAACTTAACAATAATAGATTCTGTAAAAATTTAACTCCAGAAAAAGTATGTCGGTAATTTAATTCACGCTCCAAATTTTGACAGTCAATTTTTGTACAGCGGTTTTAAGTAGTTTGCGTCTCAGTACAAGCCTTTAGCGGTTAATTCTAGAACTCCTCCATTTCAGGAATTTACAGTAACAAATAATTTTTTCGTCATCCATATACAATACATAGCAGTTTTGAATTATGTATGATATCCGTACCTAATAATATAATATAAATCGGATTAAATAGCAAAAATTTAATTTTATGATCATCGAACGTCAGAGATGAAATCAAACAATTTATTCTTTTTTTTTTTTTTTGGTTCCTAGCTATATTGAGTGTGGGATAAGGTTCGGTTAGAGTTGGAGAGGATGTTGAGAGATGGTTTATTAAAGTTTTATTAAGTATGGCAAATAAGGATAAAGGGGAAGAGGATACACAGTGGGCTTATAGCGCAAATTTCAAATAATATTAATATACGAATCCATGTCCACAGAGTATTCATGTGCATTGATTGTAATATGCGGTGCGGTCAGCTAAAAGTAGCATTTCATTACCAACAGCAACCGATTGCACTCATCGGGCGGTCAATAATAGTAATGATTATTTACATTGCATTTGGTCAAACGCATAATGAATAAATATAGGCGTATATTACCCATTATCCTAGGTCATCCCTTTCTATTGGATGTACATATTTACAAATACAACAAATTACATGTTATGTAATCATGCGTTTTGCAAACCTTTCACTTGGCTCTTGTTCCTAGCCTAGTTTTGATTTTTGTTTTGTTTTAAATGTGTATAACGCCCTGCGGTTGGGTGCGGATGTAGTCGAATAGAATACAGATTTGGTTTACCGATTTCAGGAAGGGCTTTTAAATTTTTTAGAAGGAAATTTATAATTAAATGAGAATTTTTTGTTTCACCAAGTTCTTTTAATTTTATGTTTGTCATTAAAACATGCAATTTATTGTAACTCGGTGTTCAAAAATGTTTTTGTGAAAGAAAAACAAAATCCAAAAAATCTCCCGACAACTTAACTTAGGTTAGGTTGGGTAAAAGTGGCTGTTGCTTTGGAATTCAATCCAACACACTTAGACCAACATTTGGTCCGTTGTGATACCATATGGATCAGTTGATCAACCTCCCTCGTTGATCCAGTTAGAGCTTCGAATGAAGCGTAGGAGACAAGTGATGTCGGAGTTTACTATAGATCTCTAAAACCATTGAAGAAGAAATCTCCAAGGTGGAGTTTTCGTTTTTATGACAGGGTGGGCAGGTGCAAAGAAAGTGAGAAATTGTCTCTTCTTCCTCTTCGTTCCTGCAAATCCTGCAAAAATCATTTGCAGGGGTTCCAAGTCGAAGTGTATATCTACCTATTAAGCAGTGTTCAGTAGCTAATATGCAATCTACTCAAGGAGATCAATTGTTTAGAGCGTTTGGCACTAAATTTAGGACAAATTAGTTTTGTCGCTAAACAGGTGGTGATGTTATTCTACCTGTAGTTTGTTCTCTCTATAGTATCTTGCTTTAGAATGAGTTTGCATATAGCCAAAGGCATACCCACACTAGCTTTGTGAGCTAGCAGAGGTAAGTTCGTCGGCTTTGCAATTTCCTGGAATGTCTCTATGGCCTGGCACCCAGCAAAGATGAATGTTGAACTGTGCGGCCATCTCCGTAAGAGATGATCGGCAGTTTAGGGCTGTTAGTGAATTCGTAGAGACAGAGTCTAGGGACTTTAATGCGACCTTCTACGTTACACTTCTACACTAATGGTTCAAAAACCTAAGATGGTGTAGGAAGTGGCATATTTTCGGAAAAACTGAATCTCAGTCTTTTCTTCTGCCTACCAGACCATTGTAGCGTGTTCCAAGCGGATATTTTGGCGACTAGGGAATTTCTCTCTTGGCTCAGAGAAAACGTAATAACCAACACGGATATTCGGATCTTCTCAGATAGCCAAGCGGCTATTAAATCTCTTGCCTCTGTCACTACGAAATCAATCATGGTCCTAGACTGCCAAACATCTCTGAGTGAGATGTCTGAACAGTTTGATATTCACCTCATATGGGTGCCGGGACATAGTGACATTCCGGGCAATTGTAGGGCGGACTAACTCGCCAAACAAGGAACAATACCTCCTCTACAACCAGAAAGGAACAACATAGGTAGGAAGCTTTAAAGCAAACCTCAGATGGACTCAGAGTAATACCTGCCTGGCAACCAAACAAATATGGCCTAGTATAGACTTGAAACGTTCAAAGGGGTTGTTAAATTTAAATCGACTGCATATTAGTTCCACCATAGGTGTCCTTACAGGACACTGTTTAATAGGTAGACACGCAATACGTATGGGCGTGTTCTCCAACGATTTCTGCAGGAGCTGCATGGACGTAGAAGAAGAGGAAACTGTTCAACATCTTCATTGCACCTGCCCTGCTCTCTCAGCTAGAAGGAAACTCCATCTAGGAGAATTCCTCTATGAGGACACTAGTTATCTAGTGAATACGCTTGCTAAAAGTCTTTCCCTATTCATTAGAAGCTCCGAGTGGTTCGGCTAGTGAGATCCTAGCTTGCTAGTTTCATGGTATCATAATGGACCCATAAGGGTCTAAGTGAATTTGGGTCTCTTGCCTGACAGCCATTTTAAACGTAACCCAACCTAACCAGACCTGGCTGTCTGAAAAGATGCTGACTTATTATATATTAACGATATTTCGCTGAATTATGATTTTACTTCATTCTGATATAACTTTTGTAAAAAAATTGAAATTGAGGATGGATACTAAACAAATGTGTTAATCGTAATTCTGACTGTCTGTTCCATTTCAGTTTTAACGGTTGGGTGGATTTTCTTTAAACTTGGTGCGTTGGTAAGGTTGGTCATTTCCCTCACATTTTATTTGAAGATTAAAACAATAGTTGGTTAGGTACCTGCTATAATATTTCTTTAATAAAATCTTAATTTTCTCAAAAAAACAGATTTTTCTGAAAAAAATATTTTTTTTGTATAACCTCTTAATAAAAAAAAATGTTTATTCACAAATATGAGAGGTGACGTAACCAGAACCAATATTTTGATTTATTGTTTAAATGTCTCAATCAGTTTTGATAATTCTTTTATGCAGAGATACAAACAATTTTAAATTGTATTCTGTTACAGAATTTTGAAAAAGCAACTAGTTTGAAAAAAAAATTAAATATTTTGAAAACGGCTTGGTCCGGATACTTCACATTTTTTTAAGGGCTTTTATATTTTAATGTTTTAAAAAAAATTTATATGTGTGCTTGTAAGTTATTAAAATTATTTGCGAAAAACAAACATTGGAAAAATGTAATTAACACTGGCTGCCATAAGACCCGTATTTTGGTTTTCGATTATCTCATAAACGGCTTAACGGATTACAATCAAATTTTATAGAATACGTTCAATGTTTTGGATTAAAAAAGAAATATTTCCTAACTGACATTTTGATTTAATGTAAAATACAGGGTGTCCCGAAATTGTCGAAGAAATCACAGAACTATGAGTTTCTGTGATCATTTCAAGTCGAAAAACTTAACAGAAAATTTTCTACTTATAACCGTTTTTTTTTATAACTTTTAGTCTATTTTCCTTTTTAAGAATAAAAAGATGAATAAGCTAAATTTATGGGAGTATAGAACCGGAAAGTAAAAAAAAACTTAACAAAGTATGTTTTTGAAAAAAAATCAGTTCCTTTAACTGTAGTTCCTTTAACCATTTTTTTTATTAATCCCATTACCTATTTACGGTAAAAAAAACTTACATAACATGAATGATAGTCTAGCAGGTACCTCTCGTTTTTTTTTTTTTTTTATAAAATATATAAAATAAATTCCATCAATAAAACTTTTGTAAGGCTCAGTATCATTGTTCAGGGAGTTGTAAAGATACTCTTGCAATAATTCTACATATACAATTTTTTTTTCCAAACTTTCACATTATGGTTTACGACAATGTGGAACAAACATTATTGTATCGGTTCATTCGTCCGTCGTATGTCGTCTGTCGTCCATCGTCCATATTCCATCCTGTCCTACCCCAAAGTAGAACGTGCGTTATTTTTGTTGACCCTCATTTATTTGAATGCGCAACGCCCGCCATCACCACCCCCATCATCGCCATCTCGTCGACCACCCTTATAGAGCCTGATTGTTTTGAATGCACAAGCACAATGCTACACTGACTCTCGGTCTCTACACTGACTTATGGTGCTGCAATTTAATTGCTCACCACACTGATAACATTGTGGAAGGAAATAATTGGCCACCATGATTTTTTTTTTTCTTTATTTATTTCGGTTTTATCCCCTTCGGTGGTTTGATAATTTTTTTTTTTTTTGTTATATTTTATTTTCATATAATGTATGGATGTATAATTTTTTTTTATTATTTTATTCTCTTTAACAATTCAGCGGTTCAGTGTGCCTGTGCATCATTCATTTAAATTGTGCTTTTCAATTGGACCAATTGTTGTACACGATGATGATGATGATGATGGTGATGATGATGTGCACTTGTGCATCCGTCTGTAAGGACAGACACACGAGAACGAGATGAGGTACAGTGTCTGACTACATGTGTCAATGCTGTGATGAGTTCTCTCTATTTATAGCCGGGTTGTGTGGCTTATTTCATTTGTTAATTAACAATGCATTGTGGATAATTAAAGAGAGAAACGTGCAAAAATTCATCTACTCGTCCAACTGGATGTTAGAAAAAAATAAAACAACAATAAAATGTACAGTACCTTCCAATTGATATAAAACAAAACAGCAAAAAAAAATAAAGCCAAGATCCGGGATGTGGGGTTTTTATTGGCAGAACAATTTGATTAAAGGCTTAACAGTTGATTTTAACTTCAACACTGATTTTTATTTTTGTTTCGCTTATTATGCCTTTGCAATTTCGTAAATATGGCTCTGGGATTTAATTTAAGATCAAATTCGGAGAATAAAGGTACCTATTATAGTAAAGGGATGATTTACAAGTTATACCGTTTTTTCCATCAAAAATTAATCAATAACAGGAAGCAAATTAATATCAACTTATTTAAAAATTGAAATTTCTAATAAATAATTAAAATTGAAGGAAAATAATTTTTCGAATTCATAGACAAATCTAAAACTATTAGATTAACAATTATAATTAAAAAAAGGGAGCGGGTCATAATCCTGTTTGTCAAAATACTGTATGACAAAATACTGTTTGGTCAAAATACTGTATAAGATCATAATCCTGTATGTCATTATATGTACTGTAAACACAAAATCCTGTACGTCAAAATACTGTATGAGCAAAATACTGACTTGCAAAATCCTGTTTTGTAAAATCCTGTACGGCAAAATACTGTATTTTCATACTGTATTTTTTTTAAAGAAATTTCCGTTAAAAATACGCATAATACTATGTTTTTTTCAATTGTGTTTCGTTTATTAACATTATGCAAATATAATTTATAACAGTTAGAAAGTAAATAATTCCTTAGAAAATTAACAAATAAAAAAATAATTCTACAAATACATAAGGGTATGTCATAATGCATATTTGAGCCAAAAATCACTTTTGAAGATTTAAACTTTAGGGGGTTTAGGACGCTTAGCTTAGCCACAAATCACGTTTAAATATAAAAATCGGTTTATATTATTATGACACATTTCTTATTTGCGCGGCTAAAATAATGTGCATTCAAATGTATGACAAGTAAGTTGGTATAATTCATTCATGAAATCAAATTATGTTTTCACAAAAAAAGAGAAGAAGAAAAATTGAAAAGAGAAAGTAAGAAAGAGAAAGCAAACAATTACGACTTGAGAGAACTCAAGAAATCATTTTAGAGGGAAAATGAAGTGAACGAAAAAGAAGTAAATAAGTGTAGAATTTTGTTTTCTTCCTTTTTCTCTTAGCTCCTAATTAGGTACCTACCTACATATATTTATCAACAATAAGCTTGCTTTTTTTTAAGTTTGATATTTTATTATCGATTATCAAAGTTCTGAAAAAAGACTGTAAAAGAAAAAACGATATTTCTTTTACAGTCTTTTTTACAGTATTTTGACATACAGTATTTTGAAATACAGTATTTTGACCAACCAGGATTTTGCAATACAGGATTTTGACATACAGTATTTTGGCATACATGATTTTGAATACAGGATTTTGGCACATACAGGATTTCGACCCCAACCCTTAAAAAAAAAAAATGTGGTTAGAAAAAAATCAAATTTCTATAAAATCTGTTAAGCTCTTAACTCTTACACTATTCATGTACATATTTTTTTCAATACCTTCAGTATATCATATAAATGTGTACATATTTAACAAAATTTGACTGTCATGTCAGATATTAAAAAAATTGATACCAGGTTGACAATATGTCATGTCAAGTTAAGCATGATGCACGCGCACTTTTTTACATTATCAAAACGATATTTCTTTTACAGTCTTTTTTACAGTATTTTGACTTACAGTATTTTGAAATACAGTATTTTGACCAACCAGGATTTTGCAATACAGTATTTTGCTCATACAGTATTTTGCACATACAGGATTTTGACATACAGTATTTTGGCATACATGATTTTGAATACAGGATTTTGGCACATACAGGATTTCGACCCCAACCCTTAAAAAAAAAAAATGTGGTTAGAAAAAAATCAAATTTCTATAAAATCTGTTAAGCTCTTAACTCTTACACTACTCATGTACATATTTTTTTCAATACCTTCAGTATATCATATAAATGTGTACATATTTAACAAAATTTGACTGTCATGTCAGATATTAAAAAAATTGATACCAGGTTGACAATATGTCATGTCAAGTTAAGCATGATGCGCGCGCACTTTTTTACATTATCAAAACGATATTTCTTTTACAGTCTTTTTTACAGTATTTTGACTTACAGTATTTTGAAATACAGTATTTTGACCAACCAGGATTTTGCAATACAGGATTTTGACATACAGTATTTTGCTCATACAGTATTTTGCACATACAGGATTTTGACATACAGTATTTTGGCATACATGATTTTGAATACAGGATTTTGGCACATACAGGATTTCGACCCCAACCCTTAAAAAAAAAAAATGTGGTTAGAAAAAAATCAAATTTCTATAAAATCTGTTAAGCTCTTAACTCTTACACTACTCATGTACATATTTTTTTCAATACCTTCAGTATATCATATAAATGTGTACATATTTAACAAAATTTGACTGTCATGTCAGATATTAAAAAAATTGATACCAGGTTGACAATATGTCATGTCAAGTTAAGCATGATGCGCGCGCACTTTTTTACATTATCAAAACGATATTTCTTTTACAGTCTTTTTTACAGTATTTTGACTTACAGTATTTTGAAATACAGTATTTTGACCAACCAGGATTTTGCAATACAGGATTTTGACATACAGTATTTTGCTCATACAGTATTTTGCACATACAGGATTTTGACATACAGTATTTTGGCATACATGATTTTGAATACAGGATTTTGGCACATACAGGATTTCGACCCCAACCCTTAAAAAAAAAAATGTGGTTAGAAAAAAATCAAATTTCTATAAAATCTGTTAAGCTCTTAACTCTTACACTACTCATGTACATATTTTTTTCAATACCTTCAGTATATCATATAAATGTGTACATATTTAACAAAATTTGACTGTCATGTCAGATATTAAAAAAATTGATACCAGGTTGACAATATGTCATATCAAGTTAAGCATGATGCGCGCGCACTTTTTTACATTATCAAAACGATATTTCTTTTACAGTCTTTTTTACAGTATTTTGACTTACAGTATTTTGAAATACAGTATTTTGACCAACCAGGATTTTGCAATACAGTATTTTGCTCATACAGTATTTTGCACATACAGGATTTTGACATACAGTATTTTGGCATACATGATTTTGAATACAGGATTTTGGCACATACAGGATTTCGACCCCAACCCTTAAAAAAAAAAAATGTGGTTAGAAAAAAATCAAATTTCTATAAAATCTGTTAAGCTCTTAACTCTTACACTACTCATGTACATATTTTTTTCAATACCTTCAGTATATCATATAAATGTGTACATATTTAACAAAATTTGACTGTCATGTCAGATATTAAAAAAATTGATACCAGGTTGACAATATGTCATGTCAAGTTAAGCATGATGCGCGCGCACTTTTTTACATTATCAAAACGATATTTCTTTTACAGTCTTTTTTACAGTATTTTGACTTACAGTATTTTGAAATACAGTATTTTGACCAACCAGGATTTTGCAATACAGGATTTTGACATACAGTATTTTGCTCATACAGTATTTTGCACATACAGGATTTTGACATACAGTATTTTGGCATACATGATTTTGAATACAGGATTTTGGCACATACAGGATTTCGACCCCAACCCTTAAAAAAAAAAAATGTGGTTAGAAAAAAATCAAATTTCTATAAAATCTGTTAAGCTCTTAACTCTTACACTACTCATGTACATATTTTTTTCAATACCTTCAGTATATCATATAAATGTGTACATATTTAACAAAATTTGACTGTCATGTCAGATATTAAAAAAATTGATACCAGGTTGACAATATGTCATGTCAAGTTAAGCATGATGCAGTGTTACAACTGAATGGCAACCAGGTATAGAATTAACATGGTCTAAAGTCTATTTAACCTTGGTTACCCGTAGATTCTTGAGGGGTCGGTTTTTTTGTTTTTTGATAAGTTTATTTATTTAAACAAAAACTGTATAGTCTATTGAATCTTGAATCTTGAATCTTGAATCTTGAATCTTGAATCTTGAGTCGGAATCCTAAATCGTAAATCTTGAATCTTAAATCTTAAATCTTAAATCTTAAATCTTAAATCTTAAATCTTAAATCTTAAATCTTAAATCTTAAATCTTAAATCTTAAATCTTAAATCTTAAATCTTAAATCTTAAATCTTAAATCTTAAATCTTAAATCTTAAATCTTAAATCTTAAATCTTAAATCTTAAATCTTAAATCTTAAATCTTAAATCTTAAATCTTAAATCTTAAATCTTAAATCTTAAATCTTAAATCTTAAATCTTAAATCTTAAATCTTAAATCTTAAATCTTAAATCTTAAATCTTAAATCTTAAATCTTAAATCTTAAATCTTAAATCTTAAATCTTAAATCTTAAATCTTAAATCTTAAATCTTAAATCTTAAATCTTAAATCTTAAATCTTAAATCTTAAATCTTAAATCTTAAATCTTAAATCTTAAATCTTAAATCTTAAATCTTAAATCTTAAATCTTAAATCTTAAATCTTAAATCTTAAATCTTAAATCTTAAATCTTAAATCTTAAATCTTAAATCTTAAATCTTAAATCTTAAATCTTAAATCTTGAATCTTGAATCTTGAATCTTGAATCTTGAAGCTTGAATCTTGAATCTTGAATCTTGAATCTTGAATCTTGAATCTTGAATCTTGAATCTTGAATCTTGAATCTTGAATCTTGAATCTTGAATCTTGAATCTTGAATCTTGAATCTTGAATCTTGAATCTTGAATCTTGAATCTTGAATCTTGAATCTTGAATCTTGAATCTTAAATCTTGAATCTTAAGTCTTAAATCTTGTCTCTTTAATCTTGAATCTTGAATCTTAAATCTTGAATCTTAAGTCTTAAGTCTTAAGTCTTAAATCTTGTCTCTTTAATCTTGAATCTTGGATTCTTGGGATTTGGAATCTTGAATCTTGAATCTTAAGTCTTAAATCTTGTCTCTTGAATCTTGGAATTTGGAATACTGAATCTTAAATCTTGAATCTAAATTCTTAAATTTTGAATCCTGAATCTTTCAAAAGAGTTCTCATAAAAATTGCTCTACAAAAATCCTTGAACACTTCTCAAATTGTTTACTTGCTTAAAATAGTCTACCTAATGGAGTATAATTAAGTCCTAATAATAGAAGTTAACTTAAAATTGAAAGGACGAAGTTTGCACTATAAATTAAACATACACATGGGCGTACCCTTGTATGTGCAATTTTCAATATTTTGTTATGAATTCCAGATATTCTACCATCAATGCCGAGAAATTTCCGTATATGACTCTTTCAGATAGATATCAGTCACACAGTCACAACTCTCAAACAAATATACAAAATCCTCTTGCTGCTTTAAGCCAAATGTTTTAATATAACATCACAAGAGACCAACCGCAACGTAAAAGCCTCGAAAATATCCACCATGCGGGCAAACAGACACCGCCTTTGCACTCCAGCAGCTCCATTCAGTATAAAGCACAGCATGATGTTTACATTTCAAACCAAAACTTTGGTCATCGTTTGCGCGAACTATATGCACTGGGCAAGTAGGTAGATAGGTAAACTCATTGTGGACTCTTTTGTTGAATAGGTCACCGACGAGCGACGACGCGACGCAATTCAACGCAACGAAGGACGTGATGCTTGTCCTGAAGCCGCTATTCTATATTATATGTATATTGGTACCATACGTTGTTGGATAGCATATAGTGACTACAAAACCCAATTTCACTTCGCTTTGTCCGCTTTAAATGCTGGCATTCCTCTTCCGGAGGCAACATCAAAAATAAGAAGCCAACCGATATTGTGATAGCCCCAACCATATACCTACCGCCCGCGCCCTCTCCCAAAAAAGCTGACTAGCTGATTCCACTATTGCCATTTGTGCCACCATAACCCAGAACCAACACAATTGTTCGAGATATGAATGAACGCTCGGATGCCCTTGTCCGTAACTCACGTGGCATGTCTAGTATTACGCTCGTAATGTACACATAATAGAACTCATTAAACGTTGTTATGGGTGCAAATGCAGAAACGAATACAATTTACTTCCGTCCGATCCCGACAAAAATTAAAGAATTCCCAACTTAAAACCTACATATACATATGTACCTAAGTTGTGTTCGGTTGTACAGCATACATACGTATTGCTTGAGTTTTAGGTATGTGGCTGTATGGTTGCTAGGTAGAGCTGTATGGAGTGTTTTGTTTTCTATACATATAGCTGACTGGTATGATGTGTACACACTTCAGACAAACACTTTACTTTTGGAGCTCATTCTTTTTTTTTTTTTTTTAAATTACAAATACAATTCTCTGGATGAAAATGATAAAAAGGGGTCACCATCGCCATTGGCTTCGATTAACAAGGACCGGTCTGAAAGCTGGTCCGTGATAGGACTTGGGACATTTCTCCGAAGCAATTATACTACGAGTATAGTGTCCACGGCTGTTCTTTTTGATGTCAATAAAATTAACGAACAAAGAAAAAAAAAGGAATTCAATTACATTGAAATTGAGTTCCGACTTGACAAAAGAAAAATAATAATTTTTGTTTTGTAAGATTGAGGGTCGTTTTTGATTGACTTTAATGTAGAGTATCTCAATAAAGTGCCTATTTTTTTTGAAGTGTCCGTTTCGTTGGTGTTGTTGTTGTTTGATAGTAGCTTTCAGAATTGAGAATTTGTCATAGGGAACGAAGGCTGAACGCCTCTGATATTCTGAATATTCACTAAGAACATTTTTTTCCTCTTACTTTTTTTTGGAGATATTTTGAGGTAATTTTATTAGTTCAAACAAAGAAATGATTTGCCCGTGATTGTCAGCTCGTGGAAATGAAGGAGGGTGAAGTGTGGAATGTGGAGTGTGAGATGTAGAGTGTGCAGTGTGCAGTGTGCAGTGTGCAGTGTGCAGTGGGAGTGCGAGTGACTTCAGGCCTATGTAGTGACACTAATCCTCGCGAAAAAAAGTTTCACTCCAGCTTGCATGCTGACGTAACGCGAGCGTGACGCTGACGGATGTGTAACGCCGAGCCAACGCCAACCCTCACGCTGATCTAACACGCGATTACCATCCGAACAAACACATAAACAACACTGACCTAAGGCCCACGTAACGCTGACCTTAAGCTCGCTTATGTGATCATTTTACCTACCCAGTAGAGTGGTGTGAGCTAAGTTTTTTTTAAACGAAAATGCTTCAAAAATTTGCTTATATCTTTGAATATACAGGGTGAGTCATGAACAGTGTGACAAAATGCAAGGGCGTGTAGGTTTGGTTGAGACAAGAACAAAATCGTAAAAGAGGAGGTTCTATTCCCCCCCCCCACCCCGTTTAGCCGGGAGGGGGGATAATTTTTGAAAAAATTGATTTAAAATGGAAACAAATTATTTAAAATCAACGGCTTCACCCACTCATTTTTATTTCGAAATATATGCTATTATTAATTTTAAGTAAAAACTCGACAACCGGATGCAAAAATTTTATCTCGTTTTCGAGAAATGAAAAAAAAAACCAAAACCACATTTTTCTAAGAAAAACCTTTATTTTTAATTTTACGAGGCTGTACTTTTAAGTTAATTAATTTATGAAGCATTAATCTTGGTTTAACTTTTTTTGAATTGGAGTTTCACGAGAACGCAGTAAAATGAAACAGTAGTGGATTAACCCTGGATTAATATTTTTTTCATTGATAACGTCTGAAAACTAACCTGTCAATATTTTTGCCTTGGTGGTGTTATGGTGGACAATCTGGACAGTAAAACCACAATTTTTCTTAAATAAAAAATAAACAACAATGTGCAACAAAAAGGTTAATAAAAGATAAGAAAAGACAAAAAAATAATGAAAAGAATTCTGAAAGTAACTAGGAAAAATAAATTATCGTTAAACCTTTAAAAAAAAGAAAATGATGATTTCTGATGAATTCTCAATGTGATCTCCATTATTTAGAAGACAAGTTTTCCTGCAATTTGACTCCAGCGACTTCAAATCTTTCCTTCAGTTTTTTTTTTGTGCATTGGTGCTACTTCAATGATTCAAATTGTGGAAGTTAGTAACCCCATCCTTAGTAAACTGTGATTCATCCGTCCAGAATATCCTTCTAAAATAGTTTTGTTCAATTTCATTTCTAAGCAGTAATTTTCTACAAAATATTTTACAAAAATCAAATCATTTGAGGTGAGTTCCTGAACAGACGTAAAGTGCTACGATTGTAAATTTTCCGCATGAAGCACTCTGCATTGGGACACTCCAACTATAGCAGATATCCTTCTTGTACTAACGGAGGGATTATTTCGGATTAAATCTAGTTCTTTAACCATCTGGTATATAGTTTTTGACTTTAAATTGACAAAAGCATTAAATATTGGAATCAAAAGCAGAACTTAATAATAATTTTTTTTTTATCGGTTAAACGTTTTTTTTTTACACTTGCAAACTAAATTTCCAAAAACTTTGGCTTAAAACAAATTATGACATGTGATAGACAAAAACCCGTTTTCAAAATAATGACCTTAGGCAATGCTTTGTTTTTTAATTAAAAAAAATATTTTTTTAAATTTTGACACATTTAATGCGCAAAAATATTCGTACTAAAAACTCCATAACTATTTTTTGCCTATTTTTTTTTTATTGCGTATGGTGACTGATTTTTTTGATTTAATTTTGACTTGTGAACTTTCCTCAAATTATCCAACTATTTCACTCTGACATGTAGACTTGCCTAATTTTCTGAAAGATCTTTTTTTGAGAATTAAAAGTCATTTTTAATGCCCCTTACTTGAAGCTTTTAGAATAAATATGAAATTATTGAATTTATTGGATCCAAGAAATTATAAAATTCTAAAATTATTGCTAGTTCTAATAAAAGCACACTCAAAACTCATAAAAGTTGAGAGTCAACTTTCCCTGAAAATATTTTAAATTACATCTTGTTCAAAATCTCACATTTTCATTAAATTTCTGAATCTAAAGATGAAAGTTTAGCTATGTACCTATATCTAAAAGCATATATTTTTTTATTTCATGCAGAAATGTCACCTGTTCATACAAAATCAATAATTCAAACATATAGCCACACATCATGTCCTTCCCATCTAAATAAATAATATATAACTATTTGCCTTATCACAAAAAAGCCTATATATGCTCTGTTAATCTCAAAGCTATAAAAGCACTGCACAAACATATGTAGGTATGTATGTATATATGTAGGAACAAAATTTCATCCTTGAATATTTGAAATAAATCAAATGACCAATGTTACAGAAAGCGCATCCCTTTTGCACCCACTCACATTATCATCACATTGACACCTTAATCGCCCTACCTAAGCCGATAATGTCAAATGATTTACATTTGGCTGTCAGCTGACACATTATAATCCCTATAAAACTTGAAATTACTGACACAATATCTAAATAAGGAGTAGTTATAGTTTTATCTATGTACATATGTATGTGACAGACATGTATGTTTGGTCGAAAAGTACTTATTCGTTATCCCAAGAGTGTCTTCTATTTAATGCAAAACCACTCACAAAGAACCCAATGAATCCTTTTGTCGGACAAATTCCATCGCATTAACCCTGTCAGGAATAAAATTGTAATGTGATAGAATTTCAGAACTTTACAAATTTATTTCATCATCAAAAGTACCTCGTCTACCTACCTACTTAATTCTTTCTTTTATTATTCAAAAATAGAGATGAATAAAAAAGCAAAGTAGGAAAATTAAGTTTACAAATTATGCTAAAAACCCTTTTCATCAAACCATTTTAATGAAAAACTGTCTCACATAATTTCCATTTGAAAAGTTATGAGGAAATATTTGAATTATTTGGTCGTTCTGTTGATGATAATTTTTATGGTAGTCATAAATCCTAACCTAATAAAATATAATATGATAAATAAAAAAAAAACTACCCACTACAAACGAGGCACTTTGACTTCTTGATATACCCTTTGTTATTATGAATTTCAACCAGAGAAAAAACCGTTCTAAGCCCCAAAGTTAAGCTTGTAAGGACAATAAAATAGAATTCCAAGAAAATTTGTCATAAAGTGAGGGGTATTCAAAACCTTAAATTTAATTTTGGTTTTGTAATGCAAAAAATGAAAAAGGTAAGTAAATTCAAGGATTTCAGGATTACCACTATTTTAAGCGATCTAAGGATGTGTTATTTTCTGAACGGGATAAAAGCGAAAAATTTGAAAAAATGTTGGAATCGAGATATGAACAAAATTTAAAAAATTCAATAATTATAAAAGAAACATTTTTCGTATATAATTTTTTCGTAAGCTTTTGATTTTTCCGAAAACTCTTCCCTATTTCAATTTTGAATTCGGGGTGATGGCTTAACTTATATACCTTACTGGTTCAACACACAAAAAATGAGAAAAATATATTTTAATGCACAATCATTCTTAAATTATTCTTGTCAAATACATATTTTTCCTTTTTCGAATTAATCACTAAAGTATGCAACTCTGGTGGCATCATTTCCGTATTTTAACAAAAAAAAAAAGACTGGGTGAAAAAAGTAATACTCAATAACGTAAAATTAAAAAAGAAAGAAGTTAAACAGAATCACTGTCTTTTTCCGAGATTTGGAGTTTTAAAATTGATTTTTTCAAAAAACTTACATAATTTAAAAACTTTTTTTTTCAATTCGAAAACCAATCCCTTGCAGAGTTGCCGTAATCTTCAAATCAACTGGCATTTGACAGACTTTCAAAATTTTTCTCATGGCAGTGCAAACTGCCATATTGCTGATTCATAAAATTCGCAAATTTGCGAAGTGTTAATAAACATTGGCAACAAATATTTAAATTTATATTCAGAACTAGCTGTACCTGGCACGCGTTGCTACGCCACCTGGTGGCGAGTGGCATCAATGAGCATATTATAAATGGTGTCCCAACAAGAACGTAAGATTTAAATTTTAAATAAAACGCAGATATTTTTTAAAAAAATCGAGAATTCTTTATTATATCGTAAAGTAGACAGGATGAGGTTATGTATGGAACTACACATCGGGCAGATGGCCGCCGCGGATTTGCTGGCACATACGCGATCTTTTAATGAAATTAATGACCGTTTTGTATAAATGCTGCGGTATTTTATTAATGCAGCGTCCAATTTCCTCTTTTAAGGCTTATTCGCATAAACCATCGACTTCAAAAAACCCCAAAGAAAAAAGTCCAATGGTGTTAAATCGCACGATCTAGGCGGCCAATTCTGGTCTCCAAAACGCAAAATAACACGACCGGGAAATGACTGATGCAGCAATTGAATTGTTTCTCTGGCTGTATGAGATGTGGCGCCGTCTTGTTGAAACCACATCTCCTCCTTATTGATTTCTTCAATTCTGGGTGGTGTGATGTACAAATACTACAACTTTCGTTTTCGAAAAAATTTTAAAAATTTGAAGTATATAATAAAGCAAAAGCTAACCACATTACAACTCATTTCTGTGTTTTGAAAATCAAAAGTGGAGGTGCTTATTTCACGCTTAGGTGATTCGAAAAATTGTCTTTTGTTCGCAAAAATTAAAAATATTTGAATTTTTGCTTTCTGTTTTGTTTTTGACTCTCAGAATGTCTTTTTTTAAACAGCTCAAACTATTTTTTTGCAAAAAATTTTTTTTTAATCAAAAACGGTATGAAAACCTTAACTATCTTAATAATAAAAACTCTAACTTGGTGCCATATAAAAAAATATATGTATATATTTTTAACCTGTTCTCTGAAAAACTAAAAGAGCACTATAACTATGAATCTTATCAAAATGGAAAAAGGTTAAAAATATGTGACATACTTCCGAGAGCATGTTTTTTTGTTTGTGTTACTTCCCCAGTCCCGAGATGAACCATTGTAAGTTTAAAAGATAACAACTTCTGTATTTCCTTCCGACTACAATTTTGCAAAATACAACTTGTCCTCTCCCGAAATCTTTACGCATTCATTAAAAAAAAAAAAGAGAAGAAAGAAAAAAAAATAAACTTCATGTCATTATCTGAAAATTCGTCAAACTTTTCATAACTATCATTCTGTGGGGCCATGAGAATACTCCAGCTACAGCTCAACTCTGCTCGACTATGTTGCGATTAACATAAATCTGATTCCAAAATAGGATAACATAAAAAGCGGTTACCCTTTTACTTCCCATACCGATAACACCCAACAACAGATCCGATACCCTGGTTTCGAATTTCTTTAACACACATGGAACACGTCTCTAAATTCCAGAAATCATAAAATCTAAAAAAAAAAAAAAAATAAACTTAAAAAAAACATCTCCTGAAGAACTGAAGTGGAAATTCGAGAGCGAGAGAAAAACATAGCACACGACAAGGGTATGAACAATTTTCCAAACAGCTACGCTGCGCAACGCTGCAGCGAAGAAGAACACAGGAGATGAGGCAGAGGTACATATAGAGGCTGACAAGAAGCAGTTCGAGCTTCGGGATTGAGGATTCAGGAACCAAGAGCGGTGAGGGTGACGAAAACAGTGAACAACGTTCAATTTCCGATATAGCTGCTGTCGGAAGTTAGCAAATATGAGAAACGAGTTCGTCGATACCGACGCCATTGCTCCCTTTCATCTTTCCGTTCATCCCGACATCCCAACAAACATTCTACTATACACTCTAAGAAGATATAAAATCGGAAAAAAATAATAGAACACAGAATATCCGTGACAGATAGATGGGCGACTTAGCATGTGAAGTGATGATGATAATGATTTTATGGAATATTTGATGGAGCTAACCAAGCAACCTACTTTTTTATGTAATATAATGGAATGGCGTCACTTCGGTGTATCGTTTCGATATGCTCATATGTATTCCAAGCCAAAACCCCAAAACGATACTCGTGGAAATAACATACTCGTATAGTTCAAAAATGTAGGCCATTTTAAATGCATGGTGTTTGACAGGGTATCGAATTTAATACTTTTGGCTTTTGTTACTAATGCTGGTCGTGCTGGGTTATTCGTTAACTTTTAATATTTATTATATCTGGCATGATATTCGAATCAATGGCAGCATACTCGTGTATATATGGATCATGGGAAACTTTGGAACAATCATCATTTGTCTATCGTTTTGTCTCTTTGGGGATTTAGTTTTCAAAAAAACTTTAAAACTATATTTGATATATGAAATTTACATAGACTCTATGGTTGGACTGTTTCAGGAGTGAACTCATCATCGCACATTATGGTGATTTAAATAATTTATTTTATTTGGGAAATTAGACCAAAAGGAAAGTGCTTTGAATTTGTTTTGGGTACTAATTTCAATTTAATGCAATTTTTGTTATAAATTAGTTTGCATATAGAAAATATTATAATATTGGAATTGGGAGTTAGTTTTGGTTGCAGTTTGAAATAAAACAACCTAAAGGAGCATTTTTGCATTTTTATGCAAATTTTAATTTCAATTTTTCTAAAGCTTAAACGAGCAGGTGATTATCAAAAAACTAGGCAACTAGGGTTTTTTTTTGGTTATTCATGTGAAAGATTTTTTTTCTATTTTTTTGTTCCTTTTTTCAGAAAAACTCTCACATTGAGTTTTGTTACTTAAGCTGGGATTTAACGAACATTTTTTATTTATTGTATTTATTTGAAAATACGAGATCGGAATAAAACTTTTGAATTCTAGTCTTATTATCGTCTTGGTTTTGTGTGACTTAGCATTTCTCTCCAATTAAGTCTCGTTTCTCGAGATGACTGTTCTCGGTCTTCTTAACCTATTTTTGAAGGACCCACAAAAAGTTTAAGGTTCATTCTTGATTTCTACAGGATAATTTTTAAAGCAGTATCAGCAGAATTGAAATAAAAAAAAATGAATTTTCAAAAAACGTTACCACTTTTTTTCAATAGTTGGAAAATATTAATATTTTCGCTGAAATTCAATAATTGTTTTTTTTTTTAAGACCTTAGCCATTCCGAATACAAAGACAAAACCGTGGTTGGTCATTAAAGTTTTAGTATTAAAAAATTGTCAAATTTAAACTCATTATTTGGTATTTATTCAGTTCTTAAAAAAAAATTCAAAAATGCTTATTTCAAAAGAAACATTAAAAAATCGACATCGTTGCCTTAATTTTTTTAATTACTGTACTTTATTTAAAATCAATTTAATTTACCGAAAATATTTTTTGTCCAACAAAATATTCTATCGAACTGCGTTTTCAGAATTTTTGAGCTTAGTCCAGGGGCTATCTACATATCGGGAAGTTTTGATTAATTATTATTTAAAATTTGAAAAATGAACACCATCGGAAATTATTTTGGAGAATGTACAAACTATTGCCTTTTAAAACTTAAAACAAAAAGTTTTCTCCAAAAAGAAATTGAGAGGTGTGAAAACAAATATTTTTTGTCCACCTTGGACAAACGATTTTCTATCAAATTGCATCCTTTTTTAAAAATTTCGAGGCGCTATTGTCTTACTTATCATTATTGGAGTAAACACTTGAAGCAGACATAGTGACAAAAATTAAGCTCGGTAGACTCCGATGGGCAGGGCACCTAGCTCGCATGAGCGAAGAGGAACCGGCTCGAAAAGTCCTTTGTGGTACATTTTATGGTAGACGGCAGCAAGCCCGAAGCCTTGAGGTGCACAACTGGACGGCTCAAGACCGGGATAGATGGAGATACTTGTTGAAAGAGGCCAGGACCGGACCCCGGTTGTCGAGCCGATTTTTTTTTTATAATTGGGGATTTTTGGTGTACCCTTTATATGTTTCAATACAGCGCGGGCGTGAAGGATAGGTTAGGATGGGAAGGGAAAGGTGTGTGGTTCGAGGTACTGAGACTGAAGTTGGTTGTTGTCTCAGATTTTATCTCCAGGGTTGGCGGCTGGACTAAAGCGGAGAAATGCCGTGTCTTATGTGTATCTATGTCCCTTTATAATTTACATTATTTTGTTCGTTGTCATATTTGCTGGGCATACTAGTATTTACTCAATTACATGTAATGAGTAAACCAGCGGCCCAACAATTATAATTACAGAGATTATAATGGAATAAAAACATGACATAGACTACGGCAGGGACCGAAACTGTGACCATGAGGTAGACAGGCGACCACGCAAACCATCGCGCCACGACCAACCCCCAACCCATTTTTCGAGCCTTATTTACTAGACAAAAAATTATTTGACGATCTGAGCCAATTTTTTAGTTTGTTTTGGAGTTTAATCTTCAAAATAATTCATCCACTAAATTTCGACTCCGAAACAGGAACAAATCTTTGGTAAAATGGTTGTTCGTAAATTTAAATAAAATAATCGATTAAATGGAGCACTGTGGCGTATACAAACTTTTTTTTATACATATTGTATAAGATTTTTAATACATAGAATGTGATGATTGAACAAAAAACCTGACAGAATTAAATTGTGTCCTAAAAATCTTAAATTGGAAGAAAACTGAAATTCGTCACTGAAGTTAACAAAAGTGTCAAAAGCAATAGACCTTCAGCATAAGCATCGTTTAAAATTCATGTTGAGTTCCCTTGCTCACATAAATGAACTTAAAATCAATGAAACATCTCAGAGTGTTCAAAAACGTGCATTCAGAAATATATCGCAAAACAAATTGTTTCGAAAATCTAATTAGGTTCGAATATATTTTATTAAACGTTGTACAAGGAATAGAGTAAGAAAAAAAAATATCGCCTTGGTAAAACTATAAAATATTTCTCTCACTTCAACTATCGTATTGTGTCTTAAAATCCAGTTACATATGCATATACAAGAAAAATAGTTTATGATAGAGCAAGAACAAAAATAGAAAAAAATAAGAACAGGAGAATATAATACGTGCTTACCTGCACTAATACGAAAATTGCACTCAATCGCGTTCAATATGTAAATGTTGAACCCTATGCACATGAAACTACTAAGTCACGAATTCGTGCATGTATTATGGAGAACCTACTTCTTCTTTTACATTTTTTTTTTGTTCCTATACCGGCTGATGGTGGCTTTTGGGGTCGAGGATATCCATATATCGAAAAAGTCAACAAGGATTCTCCAAACGTGATGGGAATTCATTTTTCTACCTCCCGACATACAAGAGACGTGAAAAGAATATTCTCTGTGTTACACTTTGAAAGATTATTATTATTACTATCTACTATCTACAATGCATTTGCAAGGACAATACGCTAGGCGATGCGACGGGACGCGTCCATCCAATACTCAATATGAGCAATGATTGCGCATCATCGTGCGGATAAAAAAAATGCAAATAACCAAAGAACAAAATATCCTGATATCGATTTATCTGCGACACCCTTATATGTACATATATTGAGAGATCAATCATAACAAAAAGAAATTATATTCTTCGGTTTCAATTAAGACAACATACTGCAGACAGGTTCACCATTTCCACTTTGTTTGTATAAAAAAAAAGTGTCAAAGTATCATCATCACCATCGAGTCGCGTCGCGTTTTATCCTCCTCGCCGCACCCCCACTCACATTTCCTCATCCTTTTCATCGTCTACCTACAATCAGGATGGTTGTTGGCTCTGCGAACCACATCAAAAGGCATGTTCGCAAAAAAAAATATATATATATATGTATGTGTAGTAGTTGATATAGTCCTGGAAAGCGAGCGAAGCAAAAGAGAGCTTCCTTCAACATAAAGGCAGAGAAGTATTGACGGACATCCTTTCTTCTATTTGATGGAAGACCTGACATTAATCGATTGCACTCTGTGAAATGCATTGAATTGAGTAATAAATCATCAAAAAGGACACCACTTTTCCTGTTTGAAAGAGAGTCACACAGCAACACTATACTATTCTAGAAAACCGGGAAAGGAAAAGCATGAGCAAATTCTCAACTGTGCGCGCTACCGCTTACTATACGAGTCCTTTACAACAGCTGTAACAACGCTATCCTTTGGTTATGTCGTATAAATGTACATACTCATAGCAATTTTATAGGGTATACCTACGGGGGCTTGGAAGTGCGGTTGGTTTTTGGTTTTTTTTTTTTTTTGTGCATAGGATGTGGCTCAGACTTTTGCAATTATTTAACAATAAATTTTTTTTTTGAATTATGGATGTCTTTCTTTGAATTGAAACAAGAGCTTTGATATGGCTTATAAGTTATGACTACAGGAGGAGCTTTTATGGTGTTCGATTTTTAGATCTAACGATGAAAATGGTGTTAGACTAGGCGCCCACATTTGCTTTTTAATTTCGAAACTGTTGGGTTGGTAAAATGACATTCTCTTTTATTAGATCATGACAATTTTATCATCTTGCAGTTGGTGGTTTGAATTGTTTTCATTAATTCCAAGAAACTTGATTAGCAATTTGTTGCTAGGATTTTTGTTTTAAAGTTTTTTTTTCAAAAAGCTTTTTAATTTTTTTGCTGATTGATCGAATTATTTCGCATTTTGCCGTTCAATCAAAAGATCGTTTGATGGTTTTTTTAAATTGGCTTTTTTTTATTTACAATTTTTTTGAGCTGATTTGGAAGCAGAAAGTAATTTAGCAAAAGGTTTAATGCAAAATAAGAAAATGCTTAACGGACAAAAAATTAAAATCAAAAATGTTAATTTCTAAATTTTAAATTTTCAAATTATGAAAATTTTCAATTGTTACTCGTATATTATTTCACTTTTTTCATACTTTTCATTCAAGATATTTATTTTTCTTGTATTCGATTTCAATATTTTTTTTAATTTTTTCAATTTTTGAATTCTTCTATTCATTGAATATTTATTTTTTCCCTATTTTTCAAAATAATTTTTATTTTATTTTTTCCTACATTTGCATTCAATTCAATGATACTTAAGTTCAGTTTTTGAAATCAAAACCTGAATCTAGAAATGAAAGAACGAATACCAAGAACGTTTAATTGTAAAACAAACTCCTTTACTTACAAAGTTATTATTTTTAAATTGATAATAGTACCTAATTATTAGTGCCCGGATGTAAAAATATTTTTTGGGCAGCTTTAGAAGGAAAGAAATAAGATATTTTTTTCGAATCGAGAAATTTACTTTAAAATGGTTATCAATCGTTAACGCATATTTTTGCTTATTTATCTACTAATGAATATTTTTAGAAATATTTAGCACAAGAAAAAATACATTTCGTATGGATATTTCAGAACATAAATATACTTTAAACATACTTAAAACATTAGTTTTCCAAAATGCAAGTTGATCTCAGACATTCATCCACTTAGAAATTATTTTTAGATAATATTAGATTAAATCAACGAATGAATGAAAGTAGAGGTAGACCTAAAAAGTCTTTAGAAAATTACCTATAAAAATTTTCAAAACAATATTTTTTTGAATTTTTGAAAAAAAAACTTGCGTACCATTTTTTCAATAATATTTTTAAATATAAATAAATAAAAAGAAAAACATGTTCGTAATAAAAAAAATCCATTCATAGCTTAAAACTCGAATTTTTCGTAAATTATATACGAATCAGAATGTATTGAATTGCCTTCAAATTCTATGTTTCCGAAAAACTGTGCTCAAGACCACAACTTCCCTCAAAATGCATATCATTTACAAAAAACTGACAATTTCGAGTTATGAGCCAAAAACTAAAAAAACATTGTTTTTTAAAAAATATCTTTTTCACTTTTTCAAAGTTATGATTTTTATGAAATTTACAATAAACAAATAAAACAACGAATCATTTTTTTCCGAAACGATTTTACTTTAACGACGAATGTTTGTCTCTCGTGCCAAATGATTTTAAAACAATATTTATGAACCGTTATTTTTGTTTTTTTTTTCAGTTTGGATATGAATTTAAAAATAATTTTTAACGTTTTTATAAAGTCGTTCAATTTATGCAAACTAACAAAAATACTTAATATATCAAAATATTAAATTGTAACAAAAAAAAAAAACGAAATAAAATCCATGCTTATTTACCCTATAATATGTGCATCGTATCGTTCGTTTTATCCACTGTATATATGAATTGTCAACATAAACGTTACATATACGTTGTTCAGTTGATGTACTTTGTAGATGTATCTTGAAATAGCGCATCCAATTCAATGAGTGTTTCGTCCTTTGAGTATTATAATGTTTGTCCCAACTGTATGTATATTATGCTTTGTTGTTTATATATACATCTTTCGGGTTGAATAATACCAATATACAATGTTGATATATATTTATATTTTTATACACTATATAATATAAATGCAATGGATCTCAAGTGCACGCTTATAACAAAACCATCTCATCGCCATCACTTGGATTTTGTATTATAACAGGACATATTGCACCCAGCTGTCTGTCTCTGTAATGGAACATAAAATGACGGCGAAAATGAATAATTTTGAGATTTAATGGATTGTGAAAAGTTTTTGCCCCAAAGGGTCATCAGCATGATGGCGGCAGCGGAGGCGGCAGTAGTGGTGGTGGTTGGTGAATGAAGGTTACACAAATTTTGTTATTAAGTGAAAATCATTCATATTGTGTGTTGGAATTTTAAGCTAGCTACTCGTATTTTATAGATTCACACAACTTTTTCGGAACAAAGTAAACAGAACGTTTTATCTAAACATATCATTTTCTGAAAATGGAAAAAGTAAAAAGGAAAAATATGTTTTTGAATTATAGAAATGCAAGGAAAGTAGAAGGTTGGGCTAAAGATCGATTCGACAAAAACAAAAAGGATCATACTTGGAACTTCCCCATCTTGTCGTGCAAATATTTCTGGAAGATGGAAAAGTTTCAATATCTTGGGAGAACTATCTCTAATGATGGCGAGACCGAACTATATAGATGTTAGCGGTCGAATCAGGAAAGCAAAGGCTGCGTTCGGGACATAGTCCAAATTATGGAGAAACAAATCTTTAAGCTTAAAAAACAGCCTACGACTGCTCTGCTGCATCCTGCTGAATCCGTGCTTCTTTATGGGTGCAGCCCTTGGAAATCAACATTCGCTGTCACCAAGGAAGCTGCAAACGTTCGTAAATAGATGTCTGCGAAACATCTTGAGGAGAAGACCGTGTTCCCTATGAAGATTGGCAGTCGATTAGCCATACACTTCGAAATGGAATCCTTTCACTCAGACAAGCAGACGAGTTGGCCGGCCTAGAAGCACTTGGCGAAGAGCTGTCGAAGAGGAATCTGCACAAACGGGAAAAAAGTTGAAGATCCCTGAAACACACTTCCAGTATCGGTACACGTCATGGCGCATATGAGTCGTGCAGGCCCAATGCCCCTCAAGGAAAAACTCACTGACACCAGATCGGGGGACTCAAATAAGTAAGGAATTCAGTGACATTAAAACAGATTCTTAAAGCCTTGAACTTTCAAAAAGAATTCATATTTTGGGGAACTTAATGTTTTTTTTTTTTTATGTCAACTAAACAAAAAAAATAGAACTCCCTACCTCACAAATGTACGTTAAGCTTCCAATCTTTTTGACATCAACATTGATGCCTTCAAGATATTGTGACGGCAAACCACAAATTGTGAAACAGTGAAGTGGGAAAGTTGTGGTCGGTAAAAGCAGAAGAAGAGATATTGTCTCATTCACGGTCACGAAGGGTGTTAAAGAGCATTTTCAAATGCAAAAAAAAAAAAACCTCATAACATGTTGCGCTGTGCGTTTTTACCTACTTTTAAATACAAATGGTATTAAATGTATTATTAGAACCACTGTCTGTCTGTGGATTAGCCTTAGGACTTTTGAAATGACTGATAACTTACATTTACATGTTTCATAGAATTCAGCTAAAATATGCTTTGTGACTGACCCCTTACTATACTATACTGAAACCATGCATGTGTGCTAATGTCTGATGATTATAGGATCGGATATTAATAAACTCACTTTATTGTTCTATAACCAAAATCTAAAGACAATGAGCATGGATAATATTGGAATACAATACCCGGGGGTATTTTCGTCTGCAAAACAATGCAATATATACAACATTCAAAACTAACAAGACCAAGGGCTGATTTGTACATTAGTAGGTTATCTTTAATCCATAATTGTTCCAGTTATACTCGTAATACTCATGGAATCCGTTTGTGCACTTAAATTTTAATCCAGGAATCAGAGATTAGAAATGAATCTTAACCTTTTGAAGGTTGAACTGTTGAATAACTGTTATTTGACGAGCTTTTCAAGAATGCTCACTCAATAACCTTTATTTTCAACCAAAAAAAAAATATCGATTGAGGTCTGAGAGTAACCATTATTTTTTTTTAGGTTACGGTTAACCACTGGAATATTGTATTTCAATGATTTATGATTAGGTTAGGTATTCTGTTGAACAGAGAATAAAAAATATGAAAAACTAAATCATATTTGAGTTGAACTAAATAGTAAATATTCAGTGGTTACTTTTAAAGAAATATTTCGGTGCTCAATTTATCTCTAGACTTTTCAATATTTTAAAGACTTTGAGTGGGATAACTCCAAAACCAGCTTAAAATTAACCATTGGCGTTCGCAGAATTGAATCCACAAAAAAAATTATAAAAATTTTCAAATTTGAAAAATTAAATCAAAAATGTTTTTCTAATTGAACATTATCAAAAAAAAATCGAGAAAAATCTGCAGAACTCAATTCGTAGTGGTTCATTATGCAGGGTTCTTTATTGTTTTCACGACAAATGAGTAGATGGGAATGAATCAATGAAAGCACTGAAAAACGGTCTGCAGATAGTGTATTACGGATTCTATCTTCTTCTAGTTTTACCGACGCTGGTCATGATTCAAAGCCTCCTCTCTAGAAGACTGAGACCAAGAGGCTCCCACTTAACTGCTAAAAACTAATGCTCCGCTTGTGGTGCTCACCAGGTTGACCTCAAGAAACGTCAACAGGTCTCTCGGTTGGATTGTTGGATTGCAGGTGTTAATGCATTTGCTTGATCCAGACGGTTTTTCACCTACAATTTTTCTGCGATAGTGTTCGGTTTTCGAGTGCTATTGCCTTTTGAACTGGGTTCTCAGGGTACCTATATTTTTTTTTTATTTAATTAAGGGCGCACTCAAGGGGATATGACTACCCTTAAAATGATTTAACACATTACGAGCGTTTAGGAAAATGGGAAAGGAGTTAAAAGGAGATACCGATGCACATTGGTTTTGAATGTCTGAGCATCGAAATGGGTAGGAAAAATCGAGCCGGGTAAAGCATTCGACATTTGAGTGGTGCGGCTAAAGAAAGATTCTCTGTACTTAACAGTGCGTCCGAATTTGGGCTGAAAGGTTAATTGGTGGGCATTTCTTGCGGTGCGAGTATTACGGTGGAATTGTTAAGGGGAGGAATGTAACTGGCTATTACGCTAGAACAATGCTTGTGGAAGTTATATTCTTTTCACCTATCAATTTCATCATATTCTATATTCTATATTCTTTTGGCATAACAGTACCAGCTAGATCGTAAGGCTTCCTCGGATATTTTTGCTTCTTATTCAATCCTGTTCTTATGGCAAGTTTTTTCATTTCAGTTAGGGTTGTATTTTTCGATTACAGAAGATGACAGAGTTTTCCCGCCAGGTCATTTGATATCGTCATCACAAGATCTTTCGCACTTGGAAGGATCACAGATCCAAGTTATTTATACTTTTCACACTGGGAAAGCACTGTTTCATTCAAATAGATGTCCGGAACAGGCTTATGTGGATAAGAAAATGGACGCCATTGGTATTAATTCTGTTTCGCGCTTATGCGGTATCCATTTCCCTCCTGAATATCCACCTACGCATCAAGTCTTCCTTGCAAATATAGAGAATCTTCACTAATGATGGCTACATCGGCAGCATAGAATAACTGATTCACTTTGGGGTCCGTCACCTTATCATCAGCAGAAACTTAATCAACTTCCCTGGAAAACTATTCGAATTGGGAACTCTTCGGTGATTCCTTCAGGGCATCTTACCGTTGTTTTAACTTGCATGTTCATGATCATCCGTAGGTAGACTTCAGGAATTCTTCGTTGACTAAGTGCAACACATTCTAGATCTCATGTTTGTTTGTCGAATGTTTTTTGGAAATCAAATAATACATTTTCTATAAAAATCCAAGGAAAAACATATATTCTTGCAAATCCTATGGAAAACCGAAAAGTGTGTAAACGTTAATATTAGAGCTTAAATTTTTACACACGTTTTTTTTAACAAACCGAAATTTTTGAGGCTGCATCGAAAGAAATCAATAATAAAAAAAAATAATTATTGAAACGGTCTACTGAATTAGAAGCCATTGTTCTAAAAATAAAAATAAATTCCCATAGGTTTTTTTTTTTTGTGAAGAATTGAAAATAATATGCAGTGAAGATGAAATAATATAATTTATAAATAAAATAGGCAGAGTTTTTTGACACTCAATAATACCTATGTGATCCTCCCATAAAATTATACATACCTGCCTAAATTATTTTGCGTAGGTGGTGTTTTGTGTCTTCGACAGAAAAAAAAAGGAATTTTTCTGATTTAATCGAAATAAACTTCAATTTAAAAACCTGTCACAACAATATAGACCTACACCCGTGCAAAAAAAAAAAAAATATCTCTGTTGATTCCAGTCAAGAAGAAAATTATATATAATTTTTTTTTTTCGATTTTCTTCTTCATGCCTGAGCTGAGAAAATTCAAAGTCATTCTGAATTCTGTCGATTCGCAAAAAAAAAAAATAACGACAACAACGACTACGAACGACCAAAAGGGCATCACCATATAAATAAATCCTATTGATAATCGAATAAAAATAAATCACACGTCACAATAAATATGTCAACGGTTTAAATTTTTCATTTCAACAGAATTCGCCAAATGCGTACACGTTTAGTTGGATATACTATACATACCTATCCATAAACACAGATACGTAACGGAATGACATTTCTCGATGGAAAAACACCTACTCCTGTCATCATTGTTGGGCAAAAAAGGTTTATGCCTACCTACCTACATCCTAAGCACAAAAAAATTCAAAAGTAAAAAAAAAAAACAAATCCGATTGTATAAAAAAAATAACCAATCGAGTACATGAGCTTGACAAATATACCTTTACACACTCTCAATTTTCAAATCTGTTATTGTCAGGGCTGTCGCTTTAAAAAAATTCAGTAACTCTGTTGCAACAAAATTTAACAAGCTTTCAAATTTTGAAATGATTTTCAATGGAACAAAAGTCATTTTAAGACTTAAAAATTTTTTAAGTTTCTAAAAGCGTTTAAAGTTAGTTTTAAGGAAATCAATATAACAGTTCTTTCGTTTATTAAAATTTGCTAAAAAATTTCTCAACGTGTAAAATCTATCATAATATACAGCTACTACTTGCGTAAAATTGACAAATCCTTCTAACGTATCACTTGTCAAGAATAAAGTGCATCTCATCCTAGACATTCGGATTCGGCATATAATTGTTGATCTCTTTTGTTCCGCCAGTAAAACGCACACAGAAAAGGTTGAGATTATTAGTCACGTCACGCCACCAAATTTAATTATTTATTTTGAGTCTTCTTTTAGAAAACCCTCACTCTGCAAAATTCATAAAGCAATTTTTATTTCTAGCTATGCCCGAATTGTTTTTTATTGCAATATTTTCAATTGGACAATTCAAGCTCAAAAATTCCCTTTTGTTATTTCTCAGTACGACCATTATTCAAAAAGTTGCGGTTTTTTAAAAATCACCTTAATAATTCCAAATAAAGTTTTTGATCCTTCAATTTTTTTTACTGAGTGTATCTATTTGTATTTTTATGAGAAGATCGAACTCAAGATATTTACCATACTTGACATAACGATTAAAAAAAACATTTGAAAACTATTTTAGAATTTTTAAATTTTTGTTAACTGCAGTTTAAGTATTAGACACAGTGTAAGACGTATAAGACTAAATTTTTGGCAGCTACAATAAAGATGCTTCGAATAAGTAGCTAGAAAATCCGAAGAAGCTTTACGTCAAAAATAAAAACTTGGCACTGCCACCTAAAAAGAAGATGAACTGAATGGCCTCAGTGCAAAGCTATAATGAAAAGTTATGTTCTGGCTATTATCTATAAAAGTTATATACGTCTTGAGTATAACTTGAGTATAACTGCCAATTCTGGGCTGGTGCTTCAGCAACTTATTTAAACCTCTTGGATAGTATACAAGGACAAGCCTTCAAAATGATTGGAGACAGGACCATCATCGATACTTTTACGTCACTCGAACACCGGCATAACGTTTCCTGTCTCTCACTCTTTTATCGTTACTTTAACGTTAAGTGCTCTAGTTGCATTCCTCCCCTTAAACGATTCAACCGTAATACTCGCGTTTCCAGGCATGCTCATCAGTTTACTCTTGAACCCAATTTCGGTCTCTCGTCATGTACAGGGATTCGTTCTTTAGCCGTACCACGCGAATGTGTAGCTTTATCTTTTTCTCTCATTGTGATGTATTGAATTTCAAGACTAATATTCATCGACATCTCCTTTCAAATCCCCTCCTACTTACCTAAAGCTCGGACTGTATCTCTGACATATAAAGGGTACATAAAATCCCCTTTAATGCGCGCTAATCATAAAAAAAAAATACAATTTATTTTTCTATCAGATCAGCAATTTTTCTGTACGACGCCGACGACGAGTTGTCGCAGCCCAGTGGCTATCCACAACCTATCCATAACCTTAAAAACTAAACCTAAAAAATGTGTTCTCTCAATAATCCCTTCGCCAGCCCTGGTTAATGGTTTTATGTTACCGACATCTCCGCATCATGTATGTTGTATAACATTTTGTTGTTTTGTGTTTTTTTTTTATACGTAAATTGGAGGTCTTTTTGTCTCGACTCCATTTTATTGTCTCATATTGTATAGAGGTAGGTACGATTTAGTTACGAGAGCATTATGGATCCAGTTAGATTTTCCCATCATTTCCTCTACGATGGCGATATATCCTATTTCGGATATTTTCCCCCTCTCTCCCTTCGGAATATTGTATAATTCTATGCTTTCTTATCGAATCAGTTTTTTTTTTTTTTGTGATTTTTTTTTGCATTAAGTTGAACACATTTCGGGATCATGTTTATCCTTAAAATCGAAATTCAAAGAAGATTTATGTTTTAGAAGAGTGTCAAACTTTGACTAAAAGGCCAAATCTGGGGTGGGAGGTTGGTTGGTTTTGGTTTTTGTGTTTTTGTTGTTGTGGTGTAATAGTCGTTAATAGGCACAAGAGGTGGAATATATGTATAAAAATAGGTGATGTGGGGACTGACAGCGTTATAACATTTATTTTTTTTTTTTCTTCTCAATGCATAATGTATTATGTTAATAAGATTGACAGCTTCAATATCGAATGAGGAAATATACAAACCTTTTCAAATATAGGTAGAGGTGGAATACCTATTGAAAATTGGATGATATATTTTTTTTTTGTTTATTTTTTTAAAAAGAAAATCAGGTCTTTATTTAAAATAATGAAGTCCTGAGTAAAAGTTGTTGAAGATAATAATGTGAAACAAAATTTACTTTAAAAAATAATGACTTAACTTAAAAAATATTATAAATTAAATGTAAAAGTTATATTGTTTTTTTTTTTAATTATCAATTTTTTTTCACAAGATAATCCTATCGGCTGCGCCAATTTGTGAAGATAATTGAAAGACAGGTGGTTGGTTGGTGAGGTGTCGAGTCCCAATCAAGAACCAAACCCATCGTGGGAACATCAAATTGCAGACTCAACGTAAATTATTAAATGTTGATGTTACCACGACTCAGTTGATGCAGTTTTACATTTTGGTATGCTTGAATGGAAACTTTACACCACAACAATATAAATTCGAAAAAAAAGAAAAGTATAAAGGAAAGCTATCATAAAATGTTATGGAAAAATTAAGAAGTACATAATGTTATTTTGTAAGTATGTGTTTTAAAGAAAACTTTTTTCACCATTGATTACGTGACCTCTGCACCGCAATAAGTAATGCATTTGGATATGTGTTCGAGCTGGGTAAAGCTACAAGTTCCCGCTGGTCAAGAAGTTTTATAATTAAAATTGAACAATTAAAGTACCACTGAATGGAGTCTAATGATCGGGCTGGCATTCGTCAAATAGCTATAAATCCAACCTATAAAATTGTGATGGTAGCGCACCCAAGTGCTGTTGTTTCATGCAAAAACTTTCACAATTAATGATTTTTTTTTTGTAGTTATTCTGCTTTTTTATAAAATTCTCAACAAGAGTAAATAGATAAAAATAAGACTGCTTTATAAAAAAAATTTTGGCGAACACAATTTTGACATTTTGGACTTTCAGATTATCAAGTTGTGGATTTTTGAACATTTTTTTTTTCATTCAAAAAATTGAGTGTTTTAAAACATAAAATTAAAAATAGATTTCTTCAAATAAAAATATTTGTCTCACATAGGTAATACTTTTATTCAATTTTAATTTGACAATTTTTCGTTGTCTTTTGTTTGTTAAGGAATTTTGATCTTGAGTGAGAAAAAAAATCATATTGTTTCTAATCAGTAATATATCAGAAAATGTTGATTGTGTACTATATTTAAAGGCCATTTTAAAAAATAAATGAACAACAATATCCCTCCTTACCGAATGTTGAAATCTTCAAAAACAAAGAATAGGTACATTTCCTTTTTTAAACATTTGATTTAACATAACAACAGGAAATTTATGAAAACGAAAATGTCGTTAATAAGAACAAAGCCATGCACCATTAAATTTGTTATTTGAGTTCTTAAAACAAGACAAAGACGGGGTGTACGAGGAAGTTCTAAAAAAAGATGTCACATTATACCGTAAAAAAAGAAAAATGGGTTCTTATATTAAACTTCTGCACAAAACTGGCAGGTATTCAAGTTTTAAGAAATTAATAAAAATATAAACAAATGTAAGCTTAAATAAACAAATAAAAATACACTTAAATCCAAAATATCAAAAACAAGAATCACTAGTTTTCAAAATAATAAATTTTAAAAAAGAAAAAATATGATTTAATTTCTAAAAATTCAAATAACATAAATGTTTGTAAATTTTTAAAATAAATATTATTTCCACAATATAAGATCCTTATTAGAAAATCAAAAGTACAATGACATTTTTTTTTTAGTTTTAGCTAATTTCATCAAAATCGTTCAACTCATTTTCGGGTTATATTAGTTAAATTAAACTTTCTTCTTAGGGCATGACCTCAAAACTTCAATTTTAAAAAATGCTACCTCATTTTATGTGTTCGTAATCAGGTCAGATATTTAAAAATATGAGTTTTTGAGTTTTTTGAGTTATACTTTTATGTTTTTTATTTATTTTTTGAATATTTTGTTTCAACCAGGAATTTATCGATTTCCAAGACGATTTAGTTCAAAAATTCAAAAATAAGCAATCCAAAAAGTCACTTTTGGGAATTCTCCGTTTCTGAAGAAATGATGAAATGTTCCTGAGCTCCCCACATAATTTCTTAATGAATATTTTCAATATATGTATACCAACAAATTAATACATATTTTTTTATAAACCTGGTAACTTGATTAAAAATAGAAATATAAAAGCTTTTAATATGTATTTTAGGTATAAGTGCTAAATAAATGTATAGACATCCTTAAACACCATAAAGTACCTCCTCATATACATATTCATTAGTGCTAATTAGAATAATTGTTTTGTGTGTTTAACCAAATTGTAACAATTAATTATTTCATTAGTTCAATGAAAATCTCCAGCAATCATCACACACTCGTATTTAAAATACTGAAACTAAATTGAAAAAATACCTACAAAACAATAACACATATTATACATACATTTTAGTTATTTTTCATAAAATGTTTTATGTACATATATCTAAAGTATGCTTCAACTATACTTATAATCTGGATGATGAAAGTATTTGAGATTTAAATAAATTTAAAACTCATTTAACTATATCAATGCTTAAGTACCGGGAGCTAATAATGAAACAATTCATCTCAATGTTAAAGAAAAAAAATATAAAACTAGACCTTGGTACATTTTGAGGTTTATTAATTAACGAACCAAAAAAATAAAGCATACTGAACTCAAGTGCAGATAGAGAGATATTTTTTTTCTCAGTTTATTATTTTTTATAATTTGTATTATTTTTTATAATTAATACGTGGTGACCGAACACTTTTACATTACTTAAATGCAATTTATCGAAGAAAATAACTATTTCAATGAAAAGTTTATTTCGATATGCAGAATATAGATTTTAAGTTTTGAACAGCAAAAAGAATGATCAAATTTCGGCCATAAGTGATACTAGTTAAACAGCATCGGCCATGAATTCAACAAGATTTTGAACATATGACTTATAAGGACCCAAGTTATATAGATGTCCTACAGAAATTATTTAACTTAATATTTTGGGTAAGGGTCGATTTTTAATTCACAGTTCTATTTTAAAATTTCCGTAGTTTTGTTTTTCAGAATTATGTATTTCAAAACTTTAAAATACAGAATTTTGCATTTACATTTTGGTCAAATTTAAAAAATTTCAGTCTTGTCTCATATTCGTCTTACGAATCTTTAGTTTTGAGAAATAGAAGAATAGAATAGAATAGAATAGAATATATCTTTATTCTCTCCAACCTCGATCTCCGTTTCGAAAACCCACACACTCCTCCAACGAAAGAAAACTCGAACAAAAACACAGTCTTCGGATTTCCTGTAAAATTGGACACAGCGCTAAAAAATGCAAAAATATCTTCATTCTGATCAAGGTTACAAAGTGAGCAAACAGAATTTAATTCTTTTCTATGCGGTTTATAATTCAAGTCAAGCATTTCTGTTCTAACCTTGAAAATCATACTCATTTCAGATACTGTGAACTCTTCTCTAAAATAATTATTTTCACCTAGTTTGTGGTTGAGTTGCCTGTATATACTCCTGGAAGTTGATTGTCTCGCTCGCACAAGATAGTTTTCATAGATTGTATCATCTATTTTGGAGATACATTCATATAATGAGCTTTTCAATCTCTCTACATTGTCCACTTCCAGTAATATTGGAAAGTGATGGTTAACAGTTGAGAAATATGAGAAACAGCTATTCACCCTGAGCTGTTTCTAAGTTAGACTGTTTTATTTGTTTTGGATATTGTGGCTCTGGCTTCCGGCTGAAATAGACAAGAGAGCCAAAACAAACAAAATGTTGACTGTTTCGGCAGTTTTTTGTGTTAGGTAACTAAATAAAGAGAATCATCCCTATTTAGATTTATACTTCGATTAAAAAGTTTCAACTTTTTTATTTTTTATTCATGTCACAAATCTATAACACCCGAAATGTGCAAAAAAGTGGTATAAAATTATTGCAAAAGAATCGCATGCCGCGAATTTTCGAATTTAAATTATATTGTTTTTATCACATAAAGGCGCAAAGTCCAAACTTTAAAACGAAATAAAATTTTCATTAAAAATTTATCGTTGTAGATATGTGCCGAAGCAACAATTTGTATCCAAATTACCGCGGTAATAACTTTATCGGTTTATAAACCGCTTTTAAACCGAACATTTTTTCTTGGGTGTTTTATTCAGCATTACTTTACTTTACAAACCGAAAAAAGAAAGGACCAATTACTATATGGCAAGTTTTGGATTCGTTATAAAAATCGAACTCGAGGTTTTAACCAGACCTGACATTAAGGTGATAAAAAAGACGAAAAAAGTGTGTTCCGCAATTCTGTCTGTCGGTCTATTTGTGCCTCGATCTCTACAGCCTAAATTACTAGAGGTATTTTCTTCAAGCTTTCGACTTAAGGTTTTATTTTATGGAGATTTTATAGAGAGGAATTGATTTTTTTAAAGTTAAGACAAATTCATCTCGAAAACGGTTCTAAAGATTTTGATAAAATTTTTCAGTGTTTAAAATTTGACGGATTACAATAATCTTTTTATGAAAGAAATTAAATATAGATCATATTTTATTAATATTTTACATCAAAATTTTCAAATTTTTTTTTTGATTTTTGAAAAAAAAAGTCAATTTTTTTTTATAGGTAACTCAATATTTGTTTTTACTTGTTTGCCATTTTTTTTTTATAAAAATACTCAAACAAAATTATGAATATTATGTATTTAAAAATATAATTTTTTGAAAAAACTGCTCCACCGATTTTTGAATTTTTTTGAATGGCTATTTTTTTGGATGTATTCTTTTTATATTTTTCTCTGACTTTTTCTAAAGTACCTTAACATATGAGCAAGTTCGTGCGATATACAGTCGTGCATTTCATTTTAATACTGTTTTTTATTAAAAACTTCAGGAATATTCTTTCTATATAAGTTTTTTAGAGGATTAAAAAAAGGCTCTTTTCGCGACTTGATGATTAATTTTCGGTCCATGTTTTAAACGAATTTTCTATACTTATTTGTTTCAAGTTAAGTTATACATCTAATAACTTTTAAGCTTTAAAAATGTAGTTGAACTTTTTAGTTTTTGATCGTTCAATTGAAATTATTTCAAGTTACATTGTTTAAAAATTCAAAACAAATTTCAACAGGGTTCGTTAAATATTCTTAGTCTTGAAAATTCACTAAGTCAAAAGTAGGTTTATTACAAGATGATGAGCCTTTACATAGTTCTATTTTTTTTGAAAAAAAAAACAGAAAACCAAACACAAGTTCAAAAGTAAGTAACAAAATAGTTAAGTCAAAAGTCTTTGGAAACGTTTTTACTTTAGTGTTAAAAGTTTAAGCAATTTAAGACAAATTGAAACGTCTCTGTTTTAAGAAATAGTTTTTTAATATTTTACTAAGGATTCAGACAGCTATAAGTTTAGTTGGCAATGTAATCTGACGCCTTGAAAGCAGGGAATTTTCTAATAATAATTTAATATGAATAGAAACATTAGGCGCTGAACAACCAAAGCTTTCAACTTCATTAGCTTTATTCAAAAATGAATTTGGCCTTTTTTAAGAGACGGGTATATTGGAATGTTGCACTGTCACAAGTTTACTTTCAATAAAGTTACATTTTTATTTGGGTATCGTTGCTAACCGATTTTATCAAACCATGCCAATTCAAAATCATGATATTTTCTTAGCGAATTCCTTCAAAACTCTGAAACGATTTTCAAAATTGTTGGTGTCATCAAATTCAAGTTCTTAACGAACTTTGTAGTTTTTTTTTTCTTGACGAAATGGAGTGTAATTATAATTTCAGGCGCGTAGCGATACTTGTTGTCTCTCTTAACGAAAGCTTTGCATTCGATATCGGATTCTTTCGTGCACGCTTATTAACATTTCTTAACGAATCTCGTTTAATTTTTTTAACGAAATATTTTTGCATTCTGGTATAGTTTGTGTGTACGGATAATAGTTTTTAACGAATTTTGATTCCTTTTCAAACATTTCAATCACGTTCCGTAAATTCTTGACAATTTTTTGTCAAAAACAAATCCATCCATACAGCCTTAATAGTGCGATGTGCATTTTAAAAGAACTTTCACTTTGTTTCAAGTAAACATTTGTGACAATTTATCATTCAATTTTTCAACAGTCATCAGTCAGTTAGTCAATTAAGGATTTTATCAATTCGATAAAAGAAATGTCAAGACAAATTCGAAAAAAAAACGTCTTTTGAATAAAAGTTGTGATAAAATCAGTAAGAAAACAGATAGTTTTGAATTCAGGGAGTATTGGGATCAAAGGCGCTGTGAACAGGGAGTGTAGGATGCTTCGTAAGAAGGATGCAGGGACTATAAACACAGTAGGCGATTGTCCAGCAACACTTTGAATGCAGGGAACTTTAAACAAAAATGGGGCCTTTATTGATTGAACGGGGAATAATTATAAATGTAAGGGGACTTTGTTCTGGTCAAGCAGGTCGTAGTTTTGTTATGTTGGCTTTCTTTCAAAAAATATAATGAATTAATTAAGCAATAATTTCAATTTTGTAAAAAACATGTAAAGGGTCATCAACAGGTATTTTTCTTATGTCATTCAATTGACACTGACAGCTTTGTTGTACAAAAAAAAAATAACCGATACAGACAAAATATTTTGAATAATTAAACGAAATATTGAAAATTTCAAAAAAAAATTCCCGGGTTTTTTTTAAGTGAAAATAAAATAAAAATTGTATTGCATATAAAAAGACTGTTAAATATTTTTGAAACTGGGCATTACTTTTTAAAAATATAAATTGCAGGACTGTACCGTACGTACTTGCTCGTGTGTGTTTTTAGGAACAAAAATGTGTTTGCCAATTTAAAAGTAAAATTAATATAAAGTTAGAAAACAAAATTAAGAAAAATTACAAAAAAAATTTAAGAATTTTCTGAAAAGTTGGACATGCAATATTATAAAAATTTTCTGCTTAAAAAAAAAAACTAATCAAAATTGGTCCAACGGATAATGAAAATTTTTAAAACCAAACCAACTCTTCTATGAGTCAGTTATGGCTTTATTTCAAAAGCTTTTTTTTTTATAAATTATAGGTCCTTATAGTTAGACCATACCCACACAAAAAAATGTATCAAAGTTCTTGAAGATGTCTTTGAGAATTTTAAGATTAGTTCTAGCCGTGAAAGATCGAAAATTGACCTTCAACTGAATTTAGCCAAGGGATAGTTAGCGTTGACCGATTGTCAACGGTAGCAATTTTTATTTAAACCTTACTGATTTGTTCGAAAACTTATATCTTTTTAAATAACAAAAGGGCTTTCAATGACTTATAAATAAAGACCAACAGCGAAATTTTGTAATTTAAAAAACATCGATTTTTGTAATACAAAAAATGTATGTAATTTCGAAAGAGGGATTACGTGATGTTTTAAATCTGATTTTTAAGGGAAATTCAAAAATATAAAAGCTATGTCGAATGGTAGGTATATAGTTTGAAATTTTAAACTTGATATTTAGTTATATTATGTGAATTAAAATTATAAATTGCTCACAATAATTTTTCAATCCATGATATTATTTATGATGATGAGTTTTGGTATTTTTCTGCTTCAACAAGCCATTTTTCAACACTTATTTGGCACGTACCGCTTGTATGGATTATTGTACAAAATATTTAAAATAGTATTAAAAAATCATAAGGTGAACAAATTTTAAATTAATCAGTAGATTCAAAATATTAAAGTTTCAAAAATAAAATTTAAACCTTTAGGTGCTTTTCCGAAAAAAACGATATATTTAGCTTAAAAAAATTCAACCACACTTTTAGACCCCGACAGACAGAATTTCGAGATGCACTTATTTTTAATCTCTCCCATCATGGTAATGATGATCAAAGTTTGATCAATATCTGAAATCTTACTACGTTCTGTGTAATTTTAAGAATTTTCAAATCATCCATTTAAAAGATAAAAATAAAAAAAATGTATGCACTCAAAATCGTTCTAAAATCTTGCATACAACTTCGAAAACTCCGAAACCGCTTGAACGATCAACATGAAAGTTGGTATGTATGTATGTATTAGGTAGTATATGCTTTGTATATGAAAACTATAGTACTATCATGGCGAGTTTTTTTTAGGGTTGCAGAGGTCCTGGTGGTGGCGCTGCAAAATGTGAGGTGTAAAATTCGATTTGGGGAGTCTTTAAGCGTCGAAAATTAGTGGTAGGAGCAAGAGGAGACTATTTTTTGGATTATTGCATCCAAAAAATATCAATAAATATCATTTAAAACCTCCATAAGCTCACAAAAAAAAAGAGTAAGGGTTGCATAGGTAAATTAGATGTCGCCCCATTCGACTTCCACCATGATAGTACTATAGTTTTCATATACAAAGGTACGAGTATATGTTTTTATATTGGGATGGTTTATAGATATTAACTGATTCGATAGGTTGTGCTGAAGTCGATTAATTGAAAAAAAAACGACTCGTAGTATGAATAGGTGGCGCTGTATCAAATTCCTTATATATGAAGCGAAATATACTCATATTGAAAATGAATGTTGTTGAAAAAAACTTGAAAAATTTTTTAAGTTGTGTTTCAAAAACTAAAAACAAGGCAAAAACGAACTTGACCAGTATAAAATAAGTTCTTGTTAGATAAAAAAAAAGGTTTGATGACAATATAAGTAGGTAGATATAGAGTAAGTCAAAAGTAAACAAAAAAAAACACATTTTAATTCCTAAACACCATAATTACTCATGGTTTTTGTCTGGAGTGTTGAACCGTGTATAAATGTCATAAAATAATGGAGCCTGTAATGTACCCGGCCGTATTGTATTAAGGCGTAATAAAATACAAAAACCGTAAAGCGGATGTCCAAAACCGAAAATGAAATTTTGAAACAAAAATATTATCAAATAAAAAGGTTTGATCCAGTCAATATCGATGCCTTTATATTTTTAAAACGGTATTTATAAAAAAAAAACTAAAGAATAAATTGTTTTACTTTAAAAAAAATACTTCTTCACGTGACTTACGTACATTCCTAAACAAAAAAAACACGTCTATGAATAGACGCTCACCCAAATAAACGTAGGTACATACATTCAACTTCTCTATATCTGCAAATTTTAATTATCACTGAATGAACCCCTTAATAATCAATATAATACCGCACAATTAAAATTCATATTTTTAATATTTTTTTTTTTTGTCTTTTACGAACTAATCGCGGATCAAACAAGCAAATAAGAACGGACTTGGAATAAAAACACCGACGACGCCATTAATTTATTTTTATAGCAATTCAACAGAATTTATAAATTATTTAATACACAAACCAATCTAAAATGTAAAAAAAGTCAAATGCATTACCCCACACATCACTTGGACACTTGGGTATGAGAAAATAATGCGCGCGCACTTACATTTAATAGAAAGCAAAAAAAAATACACTTTTCACCTGTTGAATTGATAAATTTCTTTTTATTTATTTTTCTTTTTTTTATTCTCTTTATTTATTTTAATTTTATGACCGCAGATTCGAAATTAGTATTTTTTATAATTTTATTTTTATTTTAGAACCCGACGCGGCGTCGATTAAATTTACGAAAGAAAGAACTTTTTTTATAACTGAGCTATTGATTGACAGTGGTGGCTCAAGTGAACATGTTCAAACAAGCAATGTACATAGGTAATCCAGTTCCAGTGCAGTGTGTACGTGACATCCGAGTCTCTCTTTATGAGAGCGAAATTTATCAAGAAGCAAACAAAAGCATAAATATGTGCACTAGAAAAGGAAATAGAAGATGAGAGAGCCCAATTAACAGTGTTCTGTGGGTGAAGGTTTATAAAGTTGAGGATCGTGGAATAATGCGTGATATCATTAGGACACAATATTTTTTCTAGGGTTTTTTTTTTGAGAGCTGTTTCTTTGTGGAAAATGATCACTCCGAGATGAAACGAAAAGCATTCTAAAGAAAAAAGTGAATTCATGTACAGATACGTCAAAAAACTTTATGTCAAAAAATCGTCGTAGTGCGATTTATGAAATTCGCATAAAAGTTCAACAATCTTTTAACTTTTTTTACCTATTAATGAGCAATTATTTATTTAAAGGGAATTTTCGATTTTTCGATGAAAAAAAAATCTAAAGTGAAAAATAATTGTTATAACAAGAAATAAAGCCATTTTGAAAACGTTATAAATTTCAAATAATTTTTTTTAATTTTTGAAGTGAAGTTAAAATTTAAGAATTATTTAGGCGGTAATTGTGTTTGGCTCCGCAAAATTAGGCCGCAGGAAATAAGGCCCCACAAAAAAAAATTAAATAAGGCCCAAGTACGCAAAACAACACCAACAAAACTTCTCAAATTTTGGAGACTTATTTCATTTTTTTTGGGCATAATTTCATTATGAAATAAGGCCCCAATGAAATAAAATCCCAAATTGGTTTTGGGGCTTAATTTCATTTTATTTTAAGAAAACAATTTGGGGCCTATTTCATAATTTGAAAATGCTAAAATAACATTGTCTTTTACAAAAAATGATGTGAAAATCCGCTAATCGGGGACCCACAGCTGCTTAAGTACCGCTTAGTGTGGTGCCAGCAATAATATTTCAATGTTAAGCCGATATGATGTTTGTCATTCTGGTAAAATCAGTACCTATAACGAAGAGTAGCGTTCTTGTAGTTTGGAGTTTTTTTTTTAATAAGTTTATTAAAAATGAATTGTGTAAAGTATTTGGGAAAAAGAAGGAATAGTGAATAATTATATGTTCCTATCCAGAAAATGATTTATAAAAAAAAATCTGTTTATAAAGACTTAATTAAATATGTGGGCTGGAGAAGTTCTTGTAAGGCTAGAATAGTTCTATTGCCAGACGGAACATGTGAGAATGCTAAAAATTATGTGGACCACAACCACGATAAAGTGACGACGGATCTTTCAATGAGCTTAATGCATTGAATGAAATCAAAAACGATTGCGTGGATGCAGCAGGAACACTTGGAGTTGAAGTAAACGCTTTAAGCACTATAACATCCGTTTTTTGCAGCACATCTAATAAGTAAGAATTATTCTTTGCAAAAAATCTTTTATTTTTTTTGTTTATGCCGTTTTAACAGCATGTATTATGGAGGAAGAACAATTCACAAATTGTTAGTTTTCATCACAAAAAACAATTCAGTTTATAAAAGAAAACATTCCACCGACGACGAACAGAACCATTTTTATGGATGAAACATTTAAAATTGTTCCTCAAGGATGTTTCAAGCAGCTCTAAGTTATTTACATAGAATATTTTGACGAGGTAATATACATTTTTTAATGCTTAAATCACACGATCCGATCGTGAAAACCATCAGGGAAAGATGAAAACCGTCAGGGAGTTTTCATCTTTCGTCTTGAAAAGATCACTCGATTTCGGTACTTATTGATTTTTTCAACAAGTTTTTCTCATTATTTCGTAATTAATTTTTTCAAACAAAGCCTATGACCGCACGTTTTTCTCATTAAAAGAACAAAAAAAGCATATGAACATTTATTGTAGTATATCAAAAATAATGTTTTTGATCTAAATTCTATTGACGGATTATGAGCAGGGAATGAGGCAAGCGGTCAAAAATGTTTTCCCAAGCACTAAATCAATTGGATGCTGGTAAATATTTGTTCTTTAAATAAATAAAATGGTGCAAATTCTAAATTTATTTTTTTGACTTAGATTTAAGGTTTCATTTTTGTCAGGCTGCAAGGCGTAATATGCGAAGCAGGCACGCGTTGTTTCAATACATTAGAGCTTCAAAACCGGCCTCATTGATGTTCCATAAAATAATGGCTCTACCTCTGCTGTCACCCAAAATGATTGAGATAGCTTTCGCGATATAAAATCCAGGATTTTATTAAGGGACTGCAATAGCAATTTCTCATCATTTTTAAATTATTTTGAAAAATACTGGGTTCGAAAAGTACTTTTTAATTTCTGGTTCATTTTGTTCTGTTTGATATTTAGTTGTTCAATTTTTAGGTTGGATGTGAAAACTTTTCCGTTTATAAAGGAAAACATTCGTACAACTTCTGCTGTTGAAGCATATAACGGCGTTTTGGGTCGCTCAGCTATGAGAAACGGAAACTTTTTTAAATACGTCACCGTAATAAGAGATGAGGAGATCTTCAAAAGCCGACAATTTTCAATTTTGGCAGAAAGTGGTGGTTCCATGGGAAGAAAAAGAAAAAAATACAACGTTCAACGGAGTTCCAAAATTGAGGAAGCAACTTTGTTATTAGAATAGGGTAAATTAACCTTTGCTTCCTTTTTTTCAAGGATGGTTTACGAAAAAAATGAAATATGTGTGGACATAATGCTTCCAGAGGAAGATATTTTTGATGAGGAAGAATCCCGTGAATTAGATCAAAGCCCTGATAACCTGAGCCCTAATAATGATGGCAGCCCTGCTGTTGAAAACGTTTGTGTCATCTGTAGAGACTTACGGGCCAATATTGTTGTGTTGCCTTGTAGGCATTAAAAAGTTTGTGTTGGAATGCAACCTTAAAATTCAAGCAGAGTCTATTGCTGAAGGGCATGATAATTACAAGTGTTGTTTTTGCAGGGAAATTGTGCAGTATATAGTCCAAGTATTTGTTTGATAGTTCGGGGTGTAATTTCATTTTCGAAAATAAACTTAAATATGAAAAACTAAATTGGGGCTTTATTTCATTTTTCTAAAAAAAAAGTCAAAACAAGTTGGGGCCTTAATTCATTTTTTAAGGCATTTTTCATTTCAGTGGGGCATAGTTTCATTATGAAAAAATACTCCAATTTGGGGCCTTATTTCATTTTTTCTTTTGGGCCTTATTCTCGGGTCCTAATTTTGCAGAGCCATTGTGTTTTATGTAACCACCAGAAAACGCGTTTTTTGATATTTTAGACAAAGACATTCATAGAAAAAATTCTGGTGTGCCTCAGGGCTCCGTTTTGTCTCCAACTCTCTTTATTATTTTCATCAATAATCTGTTGTCTGAAACTTCTTATACAATAAACTGTTTTGCTGATGATAGTAACCTCAACATTTCACTTTTTCAGGTCTCTTCATGTCTCTTTTTAAGTATCAACTATTTTCTAATACTTTGGACAGGGCAAGTTACAGAGATTTGCTTTTTTGAAAAATGTCATAAGATTGTTACTTCAATAGTTAGCTTCAACTGAACATAACCCAACCTTATAAGTAGTAAAAACCTTCCTTATTTTAAATGCAAGAAGCCGATGCCAGAATGTCTATTTCAATTAAACTAACAGCTTGTCGACTTTTTATCTTAAATTTTATTAAAGCCTCAATGCCTTTTTGAAATAACGTTAGAAAAAATATAAAATATTTAAGATTGTTCTTGAATTGAATGGATGTTGTCGTTCTAAAAATATATTGAAAAAAAAAGATTAACCATGTAGCACAGAAACGGATACAAAGCTCAAACTGTAAAATCCCAATATCATTTCACATACGAAGCATAACTTCATCAATTTGTATGATTCTGTGGTCTATAAATCTAATGAATCGAAAGAAGGTAATACTCCTAATACTATATAGACACAACTGAAGGGTATATAGTAGATGAAAATTTGAAGCTTATCAATGTGAACCTGGCTATAATAACTCATACAAACGACAGGTTTAGAATTATTCGAGTAGAAACGAAAAAATCTAAAAACGGAAATCAACTTTTTTTTTCATCTGAAAAAGGTAGGTATAAGTATTCTCCATTGCAACGATGTTGATGATGAACCCACATTTGTGTCCAACCAACGTCTAAAAGACTTTTGCTTTTGCTTATTTTTTTTTTCTTTTCATCTCCTTAATAAACAGAAAATTTTTATTGGCCATGTCAACTCTCAACTCACGTACAGAATGCATTTTAAAATTCTCAACGAACCATTTCCGCATGTGACACTAATCGATTGGACATCATATCAAGTTTTCAATATACACACAGAGTAGGTATACTCTGTTTCTCTGATGATTGTTCCAATTCCAATACATTTAGGATAGGTAACTATACTCTCGACTTGGAACTTGCCTCTTTTCTATATGAAGTATGTAGCTTTTTACAGTTATATAGATGCGATTCCAACGACTACGACGACGACGACGACGACGTCGATGGCAGGGCAATAAATCATCAAAAGTAAATGTCACGTACGCTTGTGAGTTTTGAAACATCGTAGATCTTAACATGTCCGACAGTAACTCAAAAGGAGGAAAATCAATGAAAAAAAAAAATAAAAAAAAGAGGATTATCCTGTGCCCCTCATTCCCATGCGTCCACACGTGTTGTGTGTATTTGGGTGTGCATAGCTTACAAAAAATAATATTATTGTACCTGTAAAAAACTTTTGCGTTTTAATAACTTCACCTACAACTTGGAAAGCAAGCAAAAACGTTATAACCTATACGATATGACGCTTTAAGCTTCATTACGGCAAAAAAATCATTTCGCAAACTCTCAAGGTGTAGAAGGATGAAATTTCAATTACACACTTTAAATGCACGATAACCTCATAAAGTTCGCTGATTAGTGGATGCCATAAGTGCACTTTCATAACTCCCCCCCCCCCCCCCCCGCACCCTCTCGTATACACTTCGAACCATCCCTGCATCGTCTTTATATAAGTCACAGCCACAACAGCAGCTAGCGAGCAGCAGTATAGAATTCAACATGGAGTCGAAAGCTACAGCTACAGCTACAGTTAGCAGAGCTCTATACTAAATATTGAGAATTAATTGGAAAAGTAGGAGTGTTGCTGCAAGAACGAACATCATTACATTAAAGTGTGTAATTAACTGTAAGCCTACCTTCCTTCACTGAGGCGAGCATCAGAAGGCATCTGGAAAGGATATGAACTTCACTTTGCGCAAAATTTTAATTAGTGCATCTACAACACTATATATAGCAATCGGAGCTTCTGCCTTGCCTTGGTATTGCCTTGCATTTTGTGCCTTGTACTAGGCACACAGGTCCTTGGTATGACTTAGGTGCCTTCATAAGTCTTCCACTTAGCACCGAAAGCCACATGAATGCCAACCCAACGCATACTCCATATAATGCACGCTCCGATGCTAATTGCTCTCTCAATGCATTCTTCATAATATCACCATATCACACCTATTTCGTCTAATATAGCTTTTACCACTATGTGACATTCTGTTAATGACCCTATTTTCGTTTGGGAAAGAAATTTATGAATTTTCGGATGACTTGCTATTGGGTTTGGTTTTGTTTATTAATTGCATATTTACCAGATGCATAAATTGAATTTTTGATTTGATTAAAAGAGTTTGATGGCAGAAGTGAGGTTATACGATATAGCTTTGAAGTATATCGATTGGTATAATTGAGTAAAAATAAATCGTAGTTTTTTTTTTGAAAAATCCTTTATCAATAAAAAGCCCTCGATCAAACATTTTGAGGCAGCATCAAATCAGGGGTTTTAGAATCGTGGACAAAAAAAAAAAAAACAGAATTCTAAAACAAATGTGTGAGTGCAGTTTTTCCCAAAATATTTCAGCTTGATTTATTTTTTAACAAAATAAATGCTTATTACAGCTTAGTGAAAAAAAATCTCCAAACTAAAAATTAAATTCAAAAATGCTTTACACCCTTAATTTGTTGATGGAAACGGTGGATTTTATTGAAATTTATTTAATTGGTTTTTGGAAATTTATTTCATTATTAAATTTTTTAAAAACAATAGTTTTGATGAAATAGAAATTTAAGGAAATCAATATTCAAGTTATATCGAGGGACCTATACCAAAAAAATCATTTTTTTATGACGGGAACATTTTTTACACAATCAAAAAGAAATTTGCCTTCGCCGATTCATTTTTTGCAATTATATTACTAACTGTGGAGGTACTTGAATTTTGCCTTTAAAATAAATTTAATTTATTTTTTGATTTATTTCCACCAAAATTAACAATACGATGTTACGATGATGGCTATTTAGATGGTTCAATTTAAATTTGATTGATCTAACATTTATTTGTTGACAAATATTTGTTTGACGTTTTTTTTTGACAATTTTAAAAATAGATCAATTTTTATTCTCAGGTTTCAAAAAAATTCCCTCACTATTATTTTTTTTTTTTCAAAGCATTTGATTGATTTAACAATTTTTTGCTGACAATTATGTATTTGACGGTTTTTTTCGCAAAATTTTTTTTTTATAAAATATGGCCGATTTTTAGTCTCTGAATTCAAAAAATTTTAACTTGATTCTTACTTGAAAAGTTTGATTTGACAGATTTTTTCGTGACGATTATTTTTTTGGCAATCGATTCGATAAAACTTTTTTCTCAATTTAATTTTTGATCAATTAGTTTTTTTTTTGTAGTACAAAAACATTCCCAACATTGTTGAGAGATATTTTTTTTATACTTTTTTGTATTTTTTTTTGTTCAAATTTTTTTAATTTTTTCCTTGACAATTTTCTTGACAAACTTTAGTTTGAGAAAAAAATATTTTTTTGGACGAAGTGTCCGTAATAAGTGAATTAACGTTAAATATTAAATTATAAATTAATGAGTTATTATGTATTAATTATATAATATAATACATATCATAAAAATACGAATTTTTGAAAAAAAATGCAAAAAATCGGCAGCGGTTTTTTTTGAAAAAGTAATTTTTAAATATAAAATGTTTGGGTTATTTTTGCAAGTTTTTAGTATTTAATAATCTTTGTCGCAATCTGTTAAACGGTTTATGAGAAAATCGAAAATCAAAAATCTGGTTCTATGGCAGGTATCGTTAATAACTTATATTTTTAAAAAATATTTGTATGAACATATAAAATTTTAATATCTAGCAAAACTTTACTGAAAAATTTTCATCAAAATCGTTAGAGCCATTTTGTCTTAACGATTCTACGACACGCTACAAGGTTGCTTTTTTTCAATTTTATTGACTTACGTGAAATATTTTGACAATGTACGTTTTTTTTAATCGATACTCACAATGAGTAAGATCTCACCTTGCCAAAATATTTGCTCGTCTGTTTTGGTCTGGTGATTCAACAAATCTTTACCTGGCCTGCTTCACCGGTTCCAAAACATCCAACGATTTGAACTCTTTGTGAGGGAACTTTTTGTTTTCGTTGTTAAGCCCTTAAAAAATTACCAACAAAATTAACATAAATGATAAAAGTTGTGAAGGAAAATTTTGTCAAAAAAAAACGAAAAATTAAAAGAAAATATGGAAACAGATTAAAAAAGAGGCTGGGTGCGCGTGCGACCCACACTGATAACTTCCCATTTGTGATCTTGAAAACTTTACCGCTTTTTAGTTTATTTTTTTTTAAATATTTTTTGTCAAAAACTGTCAATTAGATATTTGTCAAAATTTAACCTTTCATAAAAAATTGTACTATGTATACAATAAAATATTTTAAAAGGCACAATCGTTGTTCGTTCTCAGGATATTCGAGCTGAAATACAATTGTAACTACTTTTCTTTAGAATTTTTAACAGTTTTTGATTTTTTGTTAAAAAAACTGCCCATTCAATATTTGTCAAAATTTTATCAGTTGCTAACAATTATGTTAGGTATGTAGAAAATAAAACAAACAAGAAGTCAATATCGTTACCCGTTTTTGAGAAATTTGAGTCGAAAGACAATTTATACCAATTTTTGGTAGAATTTTTTGTAGTTTTTAATTTTTTGTAAAAAATCTGTCCATTGAATTTTTTTGAAATTTTCACCAGTATGTATTTGTATGATGTCATACTGTGTCGAATAAAATTTATTTCAAGTCAATAGCCTTATTTGTTCATGAGATATTTGAGCCCAACCAAAATTTTCACTTCTTTTTTAAACTGCTGTAGTAAAAAAAACAACTGATTGAATATTAATAAACGCCCTTTCAGCTTCTTTCGAAGTTATTATCTGTAAAACAAAATTTATTTCAAGTCAATATCTTTACTCGTTCTTGAGATATCAACGACGAAAAATGGTACCAGAACGTACGAACGTACGAACGTACGAACGTACGAACGTACGAACGTACGAATTATGGTTTGTTGCAATAATTACATACGTTTCACAGTCGAAAAACATTTTGTCCTATTCCTTCTAACATTGCCTAATTTATAGGTCTTACTGGCAAATATAATACGTTTGTGTGTTTTTTTTTATCCAGTGTCTAGTGAAGAGTAAAAATAGTATTCCAAACTTTGTACAACTGACTTTAACTGTAAGTTTGTTCAAAAAAAAAATTGAAATATTTTCATATTGTTTTACTATTCCTGGTATTGATTCGATGGTATTTTCAAATCAACAAATTCCAAGTTTAATTTTCCAAAAACTCAAAATTCATTCAAAATATGACAACAACAAAAAAAAATAAAGTATTGGTCGTTCATCACTCCAGGTGAATGCAGAACCTTTGATGATAATAAACAAAAAAAAACAAATATTGATGTTAAGGCCAACTATACATATTTCGATATTGTATTTGTAATTTAAACTGAAATATCGATTATGCAATCTGTTGCAAATCATTCCTTTGTCATAACGAACAAAACATGATATGATATGACATATAATTTGCAATCTGAATTTGATAGTTGTGTTGTGGCATGGATGGATAGATATTAAAATGAATCAATAGATCCATTTACACTTGTAGAGATTGTCTGGGACTTTGTCGCATTGTGTGCATGGCTTAAAGTTCAATAGAGAACTAACGATCATTTTAATATAATTATTTTTGTTTGCATTAAACTTTTGTTGTGTAAAGGTAAAACAGGGAAAACTATAGATTTGAAAGATTACAAAACTTAATTTGGCAAGAGAAATCAATTTCTAAAGGGGAAGATATGGTATATGAGTACAATATGTACATATTAAAAGCGTCTACGAGTTAAATTGGAGATTAGAATTAAAAATTTATTTAATATGTACAAAATTATTTGATTAATTAATTGATTAAAATGCATATACGAGTACATACATAAACATATTAGGGTGTTTTTTTTATTCGACTTCGAGACCAAGTATTAAAAATTCCATGTATGTATATTTAGATGTTATTCTTTTCGACGAATTTAATATACTGAAAAAAAATGTACAACAGGGGTCGCAGGAACTGACTCCTATGTTAAAGTGCTGCAACGTAAAAAAAAACCTAACAGCTATTTCTCCAAAAAAAACATAATTTTTTGTGTACATTTTTTAAAAGTTTTAAAGTTTTTTTTGTAGATATTTAATAACATACTATTAAAAACAAAATTTAAAAACAAAATACTCTCGTTTTCCAAATACTGAATTTTCAAACAAAAAAAAATGTTTTTTTGAAATTTTGTTGTTCAATATTATAAAGTTTATGAAGGTTATCTTTCACCAAAATGTTGATTACAAGGTCAAGGCACGGACAAACATACCGACAGATTGACAGACAGAACTGCGGGACACAATGTTTTTGCATCAGTGACAATGTTACATCATGATTAATATCTCAAGTTCGATTTTTTGCACGAATCCAAAACTTACCCTTTATTTATTATTCTAACTAATTTTTTTTTTCAAAATTTTACGTTTTTTTAAATTATCTTGCTTAGAAATGTTTGAAAAATTGTTTAGCAGAAACGATTCGATTTCAAAATTGAATGAAGGATTAAAGTAGTGGCCAAAAAAATCTAGAGCATTGTAAGTGTTGCCGTTGTTTTATTTTTATTAATCTTTTTTCTGTTCTGGGTAATTTTCGTCGCTAAGGCCGTTGTGGTTCAAAATGCCAATTTTGGTATCCTCTGGCTATGGATCTGGATGAAATCATGAAATCTTTTTTGAAATTCTTTTTTATCTAACAATTTTTTCTCTGACAATTTCTTTAAGACAAATTTTATTTTCTTCTTTTTTTAAGGAAGAGCATTTTTTGCAGAAAAAATTAATTTCTACACAATTTATTTCTTGATTTTTGTTCTTCGATTTTCAAAAAAAAGTTCTTAATTTTTATTTTTAGTACTTTTTAAAACTTTTGGTTCGATGGTTCCCTACCAATTTTTATGTTTTTGACGAATTGTATCACCAGGACACTGCCCCACTTTGTGCCACTGGGATCCATCGATTTTTAGTTTTAAAATGGAGCGTGGCAGTAGGCGGATTTTGCTTTTATGTGTGGGGCTTAATTTTTCTTTATTCGTTTTAATTGAAAAACATTTTTCCTTCATCAGGATTCGAACCGAGACTAAGCGGGATACGGCGTTCTGCTAGCGCCTATTATGTGATGGCAATTCCAATTCAGGTTTATCTTTGTTTTTGAAAATAACACATCATTACAATACTCCAACTTATTTGCTACATCAAAGTTTTGATTAATTTTTAACAACAAATTTTTCAAAATATATCATGAAACAAATTTACAACAATTTTTTGTATCAAATTTTCCAAATGCATTTATCAAATTGTGATTATCAAACCGATTCAGGGGACAAAACTGTAAAAAAACACCTAAAACCCTCAAACCTCCTTAACACCCATCCCCATATAAAAAATTTCTAAAGACCTTACCAACGAGGTGTTTTGAATCAAAACGACTTTAGTCATTTTTTATCGTTGATCTAAATTGATACTCATAGTATAAAATTTGTGGCTTATGCAAAAGCAAAAGCAACAAAAAAAAAACATATATATAAAAAAATTAATGTGAATCGATAAAACCACAAACTGTAATGAATTCCACACAAAAGACCGAAAAAATTAAATGAAAAAATGTGAAAATGAGTGAATATACAGAAAAGTAAGTGTGTTTAACAGCCAGTTTTTCACATAACGATTGCTCCGCAAGGATAAAAAAAAAATGAAAAAAAAAATAACAAGAACAGGACTTTAGATTGCATCTATGTTGGGTAGGTACTTGCATACATTGAAAAAGTTCTCTAAAAACATCCCGAGGAACAGGCAGCACAGTAACGAGAGGACAAGAAACATTTAACCAAAACTAAACTGGTGTAATCTCTCATGGAAAACTGTGTTCCATTCTCGATTTGATTTTTTATATTTTTTTACATTTCGCCCCACGCTGGGTGAATTATACGATTACTTTGCCGAGTGGATTTTCAGTTTGCACATTTTCTTTTTCGGTTTTTTATAGTTTTCTCTATGCTCTCTTTTTATTGCGGGGAGGGTTAAGTCGATGGTCAGAAAGCCACAAAGTACTTTCGACGACAACGACACAACGACTTCGGACGACACAATGATGCTGAGAGAGGGGTGCAGGACTGAAAGTTTGGAGTGAATCTTACAGAAGAAGGTATGAGATGTCCAGAAAGGACCTCCTGTGTATTATTATAGCAAGAAGAAAAAAAAAAGAGAGGAAATAGGACAGTTGGACAGGAGCAAATGGCCTTTGAAATCATATCATCTCGCTTCAGCGATTTTGTGTAGTTTTTGCAACACACACACATATACACATACACAACCAATCTACATTCATATAAAATAGTTTTAGTTAACTTTTATTATTATAACTTCTCAGCAAGAACCGTCAGAGTGGTCCATTCTAAGTCGTCTGCTGTGCTTACTTGCACAGAAGAAGGATCTCTTTGGTTTTAAATTAAAGCCCATACACATGTATTTGCACACATACATATGTATATTGTAGATAATGTGCAGCGGGGCGTTCATAAAATGCTGAATTGGACGACATAATCATATATCCTGTAAGCCTTGCTAATCATGGATAAATGAGAGGGATTGCCTTAAGAAGGCTTAGTTAGTTGATTATTCTTTGACTTTGAAGATGGACATAATATACTCGGACTCATATCCTGCACACACATTTTCTATATACTCGGCGTACATATGTATATACCTTCAATGAATAGCTATAAATTTCAGAATTAAGGAACCAAACAAACTCTCTTAATGACCAATTCAAGTTATATTGAAATGATTGTAATAGGGTCAAGGTAATGAGGAAACTTATTTTATTTATGTTTATTAAATAAGATAATTATTTTATATATTTTTTTTTTTAATAATCCTTTTCTTTAGGATGATCCTTTAGAAACTGTTTCAAAACAGTTTCCTTGTCTTATTTAATTTTTTTTTTTTTTTTTAGAAAATTGGACCACTGCTTTATTTATAAGCGAGAAAAGTTGTGTTGGTTGCGTTTTAATTTGTCCAAAAGAAGGTAATTTTAATAGGACTGGCCTCAAGACGAGACCAATTGAGTCTTTTGTAAGTCTCGTCTTCTTCTTTTACTTTTACTAACGGTGCACCGGTGACCACCGCGTTGGTCATGGTTCAGAGTCTTCTCTGGGATTCACAGAATTGACCCCAGGACGCTTCTACAGGCTTTCCGGATTTGGATTAACCAATTTCTGAAGCCAACTAAATGCAAGTGTCGTTTAATTTGTTTGACACAGGAGTTTCAGTGCCTGCGAGAATAGACGAGACTGAGGCGACACGATACATTATGTACGTACAAATGCAGGCAAATTTAGTAAAAACTAAAAAAAAACTGTGTAGGTATAAGCCCAAGTGTCATCATTGAAGAAGTTTTTCGAGATCCACAAGAAAATAGGCCTTCATCATAGTTGGGGAACGATTTTCTTGAAAATGTTTCCTTCTTTTTTGACAGAAGCTATATCAGTAGATAATCTTGAAAAGGTGAAATTTAAACTTTTTTTTCAGAAATTTAGACGAACGAAATTCAGATATGCCTCGCAAATTTTTCATCTATATGATCTGTATATATGTAGGTCACCTAATCAGGCTCTGTTGACTTTATATTCATTAGAACTGCTTGTTCTGAAATGTCAACTTTTGTCACGAATGTGACTTTTTGGTTGGAAATTAAAAATCTTTTGAATTGAAAATTTTGAGAAATCATGTCAAAGAAGCATATTCAAAAAGAAAATGGAAATGTCCACTTTTGCTCCTAAGCTCCTCGTTTGATTTGGAATCATTTCCTTGATTTATTTTTCATTCACTTTCCAGTTAACGTCTCTTTATCTTGGTTAGGTATCTTCTTACCCAAATTAAAAAAAAACCCTTAAAATTCTTAAATTGTTGTACAGCTCGGGCCTTATGATGTTTTGATATAAAATCTAGTTTTGTTCTCATACCCCTAAGCCGTAACTCTAAATTTATAAATAACCTGTTTCACCAAAGTACCTACACCTACATACATATGTAATTGATATTTCACTATGTCTTTTGATTTTTTTTCGTAACTTTGTAAGAATCATCGTAAGGGTCATAGAGAAGGAAATCCAGCAGGCCTTATTTTACTCAAGCGCCATTCCCTCCCTGCACCCCATAAACGAAAATATTCAAATTAATGGTTTTTTAGTAAGCATATTTTTAAAAATGTTAATATTGAAAATATCTAAAACGTCTGAGGGGTCATTTAAAAGCTAATTAAATCTTGGTTACTAAAATAATGTCCTATAACAGTTTTAAAAGCCAAAACTTCATTATTTTATTTTATTTATAAGCCAATATGTTTATTTCATTTTTCAAACAGTCTTTTTTCAAAAAATTTATCTCATTATTTAATATTTTTTATTTCAATTTTTTATTTTTCTATCGAAACCAGAAGGTCATAGGACTTTTAGAGATGTAAGCAAATATAAAACAAGTTCATTACACAAAGAAAAAAAACTTAAACTGACTCTATTTCGACAAACATTAAAAAAAATTTAAAAAAACATATAAACATAAATTCCTTTGCTAAAAAAATGTATCCAATTTAAGTATTTCTGTCGAAGTAGAATCAATTAACACACATACTCGTATATATTTTCCATTTTTTATGACAACAATCAAATTGATAATTTTCAATATCTATCACTCTCACAAAATGCCAACAAAAAAAAAATATCTGAATTTTCAACTTCATTAAACCAATATTTTATAAGAACTCCATTCATCACACGAAACCAAACTATATCAGTTTTTATTTTTTTTTGATGACATACATTTTATCGATAGATCATAATCGCTTTTCCCTGATACCGATTCAATTATTGCCAGTTTCCATTAAATAATAAAACCTTTCTGCAATTAAAATGCCATACACATCACCCACAGCATCAAAAAGCCAATGAAACACCAATCACAGCCTATCCAACCAGGAGTGCTATGCACTCCCTGATGGACACAAGGACAAACTCTCTCGCTCTCTTTTTGTTCATATTATTAGCGAAAGCAAGTGACATAGCATTATAATGGCGATGGCGCCCAACAGAGAATTGTTGGTACAGTTCACAGACGACCTGTGAAACGTCCAAGTCACTATATACACTACACACGGTGGGATGTCATTAGTACGTGAGTGTTGTGTGCAATTAAAAGCGATAAATTAATAAAAATCACACTTGTGGCACTTAACGGAAGGCAATCACTTTGGCACAACACACACTCTGGCGCAAGCATCATTATAATGAAAATCGTCTTGACCGACAGGCCATGGCCAATGAGAGAGAGATCCAGGTGTTTCTCTCCATTGTTTGTAATTTGTCGGGTAGCTATGGCTATATATCGTACAAGGATGTGATCAGGTTGCAGTCAATACGAATCAAGTATAGAATATCGACACGAAACGATAATTGTTATTGGCAAAACGGTTGCTATAGTAAATTTAATTGAATTGCAAGGTTGGCTTTAAGGATATGTGCCGTACCTCTTACAGCATTATGGTGGAGTATCAAAAATGAAGATAATATGGTGGGTGTTAATAAATCTAAGGATATATGTTGGTAGACCGTATTGTGTTTTGTAATTAATATAGAACAGAATGTTGTCTAATTATGAATCCCGCATATATGTAGACATAGATATATTGCTTTTAACTGAGCACTTAAAGGCAATATTGTTAAATTTGTTAGAAATCGTTAACCATCAGCAGTGAGTTGGAAATAACAAGCGGTTTTAATTGGAATTTGATTTCAAACAAAAAAAAATCATGAAAACACTTTTTTGCATATTATGCCTTCTTGACATTCTAAGTTCAGAGGCTATAAATGAAATAAAATGAAGATGTCTCGGATTGGCATGCACAGTAAAATTTAAAAAAAAACTCATTATGCTTTGCAAATAAAACTAATCAACTATTAATCAAAACTCGTCAAAAATTAAATTAGAATATTAAACAAAATAATTATAAAAAAAAAATAAGATAAACCATGCGTATACGCCCTGGGCTGTATTTCATAAACATTGACAGGTGACAATTTGTCAAGTGACAATTTTACAATTGTCAAATTTCTGTCCCATAAATAATTTGACAAATTTGCGACAATTGTCAAGTTTCTGGATCATAAAAAAAATTGTCATGACAATGAATTGTCAAGAATTTTCTGAGAATTGTCACGAATTTTCTGACATATTTGTAGTGACAATTTTTTTATGGGACAGGAAAAAATATGTAAATTACAAATTTGTCAATATGTCATTGACAATTGTGACAGGCAAATGAGCTTTGGTCAAGTTTAGATATTATTTCTTCAAGTGAAAGTGATGAAGATATTCAAGTCGAATACCGTATTGTACGCCCTCGAATTTTTAAAGAAAGAATTAACAATGATTTTATAGCATTAAGTGACTTTCAATTTAATGAAAAATTTCGCGTCGGAAAAAGGACAGCAGAATATATTTTGTTAAAAATTGGCGGACATCTACAGCATCCTAGAAAAAGGAATCATGCCCTTGATGCTAAAACCCAACTTTTATGTGCGTTACACTGGCTTGGAAGTGGAACTCAATATCATGTACTTAGTTGGTGATGGACAAGGTGTTTCAAAAAGTTCCATTCAGCGTTGCGTCAGATGTGTCTGCAATCTGATAGTAGAAAACCTTATGGCAGAAGAAATTCGATGGCCAACAGAAAATATAAAATCCATACCTCAGCGTTTTAGAGGTTATGCGAATTTTGCTTGTGTTGCTGGGATTGTTGATGGTTCCTTAATACAATATGTCAAAGTATGACAATTGTAAAGTTGTCACGACATACATATATGTCATAATATGACAACGACAAATTTGTCATAATTTGACAATGAAAACTTTGTCACGACAAAGCAGATGACGCACTTTTGGGCCATAAGCGTGCAGGGACACGAGTGGTACCAAAAAAAAGTTAAATACTTGTACATCAAAACTGTGAAGTTTTAGGAAAATCGTAGGTGAGGATTTCGAGATTTTCACGTTTGAAGTTCATTGATCAGATGCACTTTTTGTGCATATATCATAGGAACCGTTGGACACACGCATATGTTTTTGGTATCAAAAACATAAAAGGTATGTCTTTAACCTTTCAAATGGCGTTTAAATCATGAGCCTACGATTTTTAGTTTTTGAAATATTCAATAATTAAGCTAAATTTTTGTTTTGTTTTAAATCAGTAATTTCGGAAAAAATCTTAAGTGACATCATATCTTTTTTCACCGTTAGGTTTCAAAGCTTCTAGAGTTTTATTGAATATTTCAAAAACTAAAAATTGTAGGCTCATGATTTAAACGTAATACAGCTCTTCAAATTTCGGATCGTGCTATTTTTGTGTAATGGTATCTTAAATAATAATTTCAAAAAAATAAAAGAAAAACTAAAAACATGACTCTTAAGAAAGCTTTTTGTTTCAACACAATACAGTCATCATTTTCAAAAACATACAGTTTTTAAAAAAAAACACTTTAAAGAAATCGAAAAGATAGTAACCAAAAAGAAGTTGTACTTATTTATTTTCAAAATTGAAAATTGAAAATTTTAAATATGTTAAAAATGTTAGTTGGGTGTTACATAGTCATTTCTGTTAAACAATATCTTCTTATTCTTCTTATAAAAAAATACTTAAAATTTTCTTTTACTATAGGCAATCCCCGTGGTACTGTAAACGCCTGAGTGTACCTCATCTACAATGGTCTAGGTGGCAAATGTTCTAGCTAAGCCAATGAAGTGAATGTTTAATCTTGTCTACGTGACATCGATATCATAATTGTAAATTAAATGTAAAAATAGAAACTTTTGACATTTAAATGTATGTTTCTGAACTACAAAAAATTTTATAATCATCTTTTTGTGAAAGAATGTACAATGGGGCGTTAAACCCCAACCACAGAATAAATCTTAAAACTTAAACAACCCTGAAAATATCAAAAAAAAAAAAAAACTTAAAATCAAAATATAAATAAAAGATAAAAGATAAAATCCAATTTAGTGGCAAATTTTCTATTATTTGAACTCTGATTGTATTTCCCCACAGTCGATTTAATCGAAAAACTATGTTCATATTCAACCCTTTCTCTTAAATCTATATATGACTATGTATACACATTGTATACATATACACAATCCTAAGCCACACATTTTTTTATTTCGATTTTAAAATTTCGCCTCTAATTCGAAACACCCTTATAACTCCTCAATTGATATGGAAAGAATGAGAACACAGTGGATCAAAATGGTGTTGCCAATAAATAAAAACTGCCGCACCATCACACTAACCAGCCAAGGAGATTTCCATGATATTTCTAGAAATCGAGACCCCTCCATAGCACTAAACGACCATATGACGAGTAAAACTAAAAAAATATCCTCTTAAATTTTACGATATCTTGACGCCGTTTCATTTTTGATTCACGTCAAAGGGAACGATGGCGACAATGACGAGGAAAAAAAAATAAAAAAAACAAGGCAACCTTCCTTCCAATAACTAGGAGGCAAAGAAGGGGGGTGGAAATAGAGACAGAGTTGGCACATTTGAGAATCCTGACAAAAAAAAAACAACAGAACCAAACTATACTTTCTTCTGATATACATGTCCTATTGAAAACTTTTCCCCCCTCGATCGCTCGCCATACAAGTCCTTTGGACCTTATTGCTCCACCATATCCACCTACAGCATTCATATAGATATATACTTCAATTTAGAAACACAGAAAAAAGGACTAAAACTAAACTTTATGAAATATTTGAAGTAGGTACCTACCCAGAATAACATAAAAAAGACGAAGGCAAAAAAAAAGGATATTCCAGTGATATGAACAGTTAAATGAATGTTCTTCCACCCGGTTTGTTTTTTGTGCTGTAGTATTATTATTTCTATCGACTTTACCATCCAACGGTATCTATATATATTTGAAGGGGTGACCGGAAAGAGGGGGAGGTTCCTATACGAATATTTGGATTCGGAATGAGGGTGCCAAAGCGAAGATATTGGTTCAAAAAACAAAACTCTAACTCTGTGTATTCGTTCTCGGATGTCCTTGCTGATTTGTTGTGCGTATGGAGTAAAGTAAAATAGCAGCACCAGCACCAGCACCCAGCAGCAACAGCAGCGTGGCTGTTGTTCACCGATGAAAAAGCAAATGTAAGCACAAACACTTGAGTATTAAGAGTTGGGTGATAACAATTTTGCGTACCAAAAACTCAGCAACAACAACAAACGCCCAAACTATACTCTGCCATAGCTCTCCTTTAACCAAAATGGCAAAAAGTATATTTTCATATCAAACCTTCTACTTCTACTTCTCTATACATAAACATACAAAGTTTATAGAAAACAAGGATGTGAAATTGTAGAGATCTGTGTGCCTCTTCTTTGTCTCTCTTCCCCTGCCTAGAACTATTATATAAAGCCCGCCAATGCCTTTAGTAAGTTTATTTGGTGTTTTTGTGTTTTTTATTACAACTGCTGTTTGTTCTTCCAATAAATAAATGTTGTCTAGAAATATAGAGGACATTCTCATGCATAAAACAACTCGACGTGCAAAAGTGGCAATAACTATAATTTATAAGTCAATAAAAGTAAAGCATATACTCGTACCATAACTGTATATATGGCGAATATAGAGTGTAGACACATTGTTTTTGTATATTTGCTATTTTTGGTTTTTACATTTGTTTTTTTTTTTGTTTTTTTTTTTTTTTAAGCTGATGGTAAAGAGGTTGGGAAATTATTTTATTTTATCAAATAGCCTCTTAACGAAATTACTTTGAAGTTTATGACAACTTTATGCGGTGGATAAAGGCAAGAAAAAGAAAAAATAAACAAAACTAGATGAACATGTATCACCTTTATGATATTCTAGTTTTGCATGCTGTATACCACTACCGCCTTTGATGTAAATTTGGAAATGAATTTAAAATAAGACAGGCAAATTTAGTTTAGGAAGAGAACTTTATTCTGATGATTTGCCTAATTTTAACTATGGGGCAAGTTTTGGATTTGTAAAAATATAGAAATGGAGATATAAATCATTATTCACATACATTACAATTTTGTCGGTCTGTCTGTCGACATAAGCCTAAGCTAACAGAGTGATTTTCTTCGAATTTAGAACTCAAAAATAACGGTACCTGCCATATAACCGTCGAGGTTGGGTGTCAAATCGCCCAAAACCGAATCGCCCAAAATGCAAAAAAGCGAAAAAATGTCAAATCACCCAAAAACTTTTTTGGGTGATTTGACATTTCAATTTTTTGGGCGATTTGACATAATGTCAAAATGCCCAAAAATATAATTTTGGGTGATTTGGTGTTTCGGCAATTTTAGTTGGCCCTCTGTCAAATCGCCCAATCTGAAAAATGTCGCATCGCCCAAAATTTTTTGTCACTATAACAAATCGCCCAAAAAAGAAAAATGTCAAATCGCCCAAAGTAGAAATGGGCGTTTTGTCGCAATCCAAAAATACTAAAATTTAGGGTTCTTTTAACAAATGGCCCAAAATATTTATTGCAATTAGACCAAAATATAAAAAAAAAACAAATTTTTTCAGTATTTGTGTCAGTTCCTATTTTATTTTTTTCTTTATACATATGTCTGCATACAGATATGTATGTATGTACGAGTATTACCAACTTTTTATATACATACGAGTTTATGTCTACATATTATGAGCTTTAGGTAAGTTGGAGGGGATGTGAAAGGAGATGTCGGTGAACATTAGTCTTAAATTTCAGTAAATCACAATGAGAGGGAAAGACAGAGCGTGGAAGGGAATTCCACATTCGCGTAGTACGGCTAAAGAACGAATCCCTATACTTGACAGTACGACCGAAATTGGGTTCAAGAGCAAACTGATGAGCATTCCTGGAAGCGCGAGTATTACGGTTGAATCGTTTAAGGGGAGGAATGCAACTGGCTATTTCATTTCATATTTGTGAAACAATATTGAAGCTTTTTGGTTGGACCTCACTAATTGCGCCTGCTTTTTATTTTTTGTTGTCAGGTTTCGCCGAAGAGCCTGACATTAGTGGAACCAACAACCATGAAAACTAGCGTTAGTATAAACTTGCCTTAACGCACTTCTCAACCCAAATTCGTAGTCAGTTAAAAAGCTTGCGGGCTCAAATTGAAAAATATTAGGTTCAATATAATCGAACAAATGTTTATACGACTTAGTCGTTTTTTTGTTCATTAATATGAACATAAATGGAAATACCTAAGAAATAATAAATAAAAATTATAAAAACTTACACCATTCTTAGAACATTATGCTAAATCGCCCAAAAATGAAAAATGTTAAATCGCCCAAAAATAATTTTTGGGCGATTTGGCATTTTTCTTCATTTTTGCAACTTGGGAGTTTTGGTTTTGCATTATGACAAAACGCCCACTCTTTTTGGGCGATTTGACATTTTTGTTTTTTTGGGCGATTCAACATAATGTCAAATCGCCAAAATGTCAAAATTTTTGGGCGATGTGACATTTTTAAGTTTTGGGCGATTCGGTTTTGGGCGATTTGACACCCAACCAACCGTCGAGACAAAACATATTTGTCTCTAAAACAATTGTAAAGGTTTTGATGAAATTCTTTGAAATAGGTTTTGTAAGCATGTACCTAACTAATTCAAATTATTTGGTCAAAAAGTATTTTTTAAATATTCCTTATTTTATAAGTTTGTCTATTATGATCAAAGTTTTATATGTATTAAAATTTTTTTTTTTAAATTAACAAAATTAATTTTTTTTTGAAAACTCAATATTTTTAAAACTGGTGTAAATCATTAAATACAAAAAAAACTTCCATATAATTTTTTTCAAAATTTTTTAAAAAAGTTTATAAAAATTATATAAAAAATAACTAAAAACAAAACGGCAATATACGATTTTTGATTTTTTTTTTCAAAAGAATCGTATTTTTACAATGAGGGAGAGGGGTAGTTTAGGATGGGAGCAAGATAGGACTGATGCTAAGAAAAAATACGACCATTTCCATTTATGGAACGATACAAACCGAAGAAAATAGATTAAAATTTTGTTGGTTTTGAGGCAAGCTTTTTTACATTTTTTTCAATGGTTTTTAAATGTGACGCTGCTAGTTTTAAAAATAAATAGCAAAAATTTTTCTATAAAAAAGAAATAATTTAAAAAAAATCGTTAACCTACCTGCCAAAGAACCCGATGATTGATTTTTTCATAAGCCGCTTGACAAATTTCGTTTAATTTTTTTTTTTTTTTTTTTTTTTTTTAATTATTTTTATTGTACTATTTTGTACATAGAATGTCAGTTTATTAGACTTAACCATTCTTCCGTCAATTGCATTGAATTTTTTGTGAACAACAACAACAACTTTAAGGCACTACCACCAATTGTTTTTACGAATTAATTTTATATTAATTCGTTTATATTTTTTTTTTTTTTTTTTTTTTTTTTACAAGTGTTCTTCAAATAAAATTGGATTAAAGCGCCACTAAAAAGGAGTCTGATGATTGTCTGGCAAGCATGAAATAGCTATACAAAAATAAAAATATAAACGAATTAATATAAAATTAATTCGTAAAAACAATTGGTGGTAGTGCCTTAAAGTTGTTGTTGTTGTTCACAAAAAATTCGTTTAAAATTTTAATGAAAAAAGTTTAATAACATCCAGTTTTTAGATTTTTTTTTGAAATTTTGCTTATAATTTTGACGTATAAATCTATAAATAAAATATATTCTTAGATTTTAGACCGAAAATATTCTGATTTGCTTTCATCCATTGAAATTTTAAATTAAGTTATTTTAATGTTCCTTTAGTTAAAAAAATTAGTGTTTCGGGATGAAAATGGCAACTAAATATTGTGAAACCTGTACTTCTCCGATCATAACGATTAAGGAATGGATAGAAAAAACAACCATTCTTTGAAAATAAAGTTAGAACAAAAGCTTAAATTTCAACCGACTTAATTTTTTTTTTAAATGAAACACAAAATTATGATTTCATTTGTTTTTTTCTACTTGCACTGCATAATATTTATTTTTTTTAATTACAAAAACCAAAATATATTTTTCCGTAAGAATCAGAATTTGAACTCAGAGATTCCATAATTTCAAATAAATAATACACAAAGATTATAATAAAACCCAATCACATTGTCAATAAATTTACTTCCAAAAATGTGTTTCTTAATTTTTGCGTCATCTGTGACCTATCACATCAAGGAAACCCAAAGAATAACAAAACTACAATTTCAAATTGTTAAATTTTTGCATTTAAACGTTAATCGATTTATTCAATGTGTTTCTCCATTAAATAAACTTAAAACAAATAAACATTCATTGAATTTCCTTAAAGCCTGAAACTGATAGATTTGAGTTACCCTTTTCGTTCTCCTTAAAATTCCAAAGGTCACAACGTCAAATTTAAAATAAATTGACTTGTCTGAAAAATTGATAATCGTTTGTTCCATGTATTCAAAAGTTTCGAAACTCTGTAATCAAAAACAATGTCATGAGTTAAAAAACCACAAGATAAAAAAGAGACCATGCATCAGACATTTTTTTTGTTTGTTTTGTTTCCAAAAACAAAACCATAGTCTGATGTTCAATTTAACCTATACATATAAATATTCCCCTGATGCCCTTTGGCTAGGCTATTCAAACTTCCAAAAACCCAAAAAGTAATCTTTTAACAGAGAAATCCATTTCGAAGAGCATTTTTCAAAGTCTTCCACTGCCAATAAACTCTTCTGAACCAATAATCAATTTCCGTGATTAGATTACGCTTGCAAACTTCCGACATATGGTTTGGCACTAAAAACGGTTGTTCGACTCCAAAAACTTAGTCTCGGATTCGGTTTTGGTCTCGGTGAGTATTTGTCCCGTCTCGAATCACACACAACATACCCATACTCCAGCTCACACTCTCATCGTTGTACCTATGTACGAGTATATCTCAAAAGTAGCAATCAAGCGTAGCAGAAAAATATTTTTTGTTTGTTCTGCTGCTGCTGCTGCAGCAGCTACATACGTCCTGTTTTTGCACTTCCTACCCGATTTTAACCAATCGACCAATGATAGCGACAGGCCAAGAGTCTTTCGAAAGGGAAAACTTCTCTAGCTAGCTCCAGAGATGTTCTTCTTTTGAAAAGCATTGCATAGCATAACAGAATGAAAATATACAAACGCGAAAACCGCAAACGAAAAACCGAAGAGAGTAAGATAAAAAAAAACAAAACTAAAAATTTGAATCAGGGATGCAACCCAACAAAAAAAAATAGTAAACGAAAAAAAAAAACTAGGAAAGGACCAAAGTGGTTCTCTATATAGATATACGAGTATTCCTCCACTAACCATCCTGAGCGAGACTAGAGCCAGCCAACCCATCATGTGAGTTGTGAGCAGTGTATGCAGATTGTTTTCAGGATATTCGCTAGAACAAACATTTTTTGAATTCCCAGTCGCATCGCAGCCAGGATGAATCGTTGGTGTCAACCTAGTTATAAGACTACGACGACAACGAGAACGAGAATGAGAACGACACCGACCGCGACTATAACTACGAGGACAACGACAACTGCTTCGAGTATCCGTGCGTCTCTCTTGTGTTGAATCGATTTGGAATGTGGAAAAGACAACAAGGAAGGTTTGTCATAAAACTTTCTGTGGTTGGGCAAAGTTATCAAAAAAAAAAAAATTCTAAAAAAAAACAAAAAAGTTCCTTCTTATACATTTTTTTTGGGCTTCTTTTTTTTTTTTTGAAGTTCTATCTCAGATTTTGTTTGAAGTCCTTTGGCGCTTGGAAGAATTCATACCGTGGATTTGGCAAACAACCAGAAAAATAATATGGCAAATAGAAACCGGAGATTTAAGCCCGATATCAAGTGCTGCGCACCGATCACGACCAGCAATTAAAGTATAAAATGGAATAGTTAGAAGTAGGTCCGGCGTTTTTTTTTTGTCTGTTGTTGCTGTGGCTCTCCTTTTTATTTTGCTGCCATAATCCTTGTCTATAATGGTGGTGTTTCCTAAGAAAATTGCTTCCTGGATATACAAAAAAAAACACGTTTATGAGTACAGGGGCATTATATAATGTTTGCTTAATATGTGCAATTTTTTTTTGTGGGATGAATCGTTCTACCGCTTACGAGAGGAGACGAGACTTTGTTTTTAAAGAAAAAAAAAATGTGCGGCAGATTGAAAAGGCTATAATTGTTTGGCAAGTGTTTGATGAAAAAAAGACACTTTACCAACCACTTTGACTGATTGAAAATTATTATATGAAAATGTGGTGTTTTTTTTTTCGTTTAATTTTAAAACTCCTATTTTGTTAGTTCCATTGTGATTTGTTTGTTTATGTGTACAAATAAAATTGAACGTCAGTTAAGAGTTTAGACAACTATAACTCTTAAGTCAAAATGGGGGCACATCAAAACGATTTGTAACAAACTGTTTTATTGTTCCTCAAAGTTTAAACTGTAAATACAAAACAATATAGAAATATAGACAAACAAATTTTTCGTTGCAAGTAAATTTAGTTTTAAAGTTGAGAACTAAAAAATATAAATAGATGACATGACAGCGAGTAGTGATCCAGTTCTTGGTGATTTACGCTGTGCGCGTGTTGTAGTTGGCAGGAATGAAATGGGATTACAAATGTTTTAGAATTGCCAATGGTTTAAATGAAAAGCGTTTTAAAGTCACAAAAAAATATTATAGGAAGATTTGTAATTCGATATTGTTGTGCTTGTACACAAATTGGTTTACTCAAATGAGTAAAATTTTACGTTTTTTTCAAAAATGATTTTTTAACACTTACCATATCGAGTTTTTTTTTTTTGACTAACGCCTGAAATGGAGAAATTATAATTTTGTGTGTCCAGATTTTGTGAAAGACTACAATATTCCATAAACCAAAATTTCGAATACTAAAATTAAACGAAATTGTATTTTGAAGTACAAATAACAAACTGAAGATACAATCCAAGTCTCTCTCCTCTCGGGAGCATTACAACAGGGCATAACCAACTGGGTTACCACAAGAAGAAGATGCAACTCTGTATGGATGAATTTTGCAGAGGCTGTGGTGACGAGGATACACATGAGGATACTACTCATTTTGTGTGTCACTGTGCTGAGCGTTGCCATCTGAGAAACAGGCTCCTCGGGAGACACTTGGAGGAACTCTCCTCTATTCCAAGTAAAAGCCTGCTAGACTTCACTGAAAATTGAACAAATTCAACCCTAGATACACCAACCACCGACCGGTGTATCAAACCCATCCACTAGTCGTTGCATGAGGCCACTGCCTTTACGGGCCTAGGGGAAGGCTGATCTGTCCTGTGGGGTTAAGGAGGGGAACACGCCCAGGAAAAACTTCCTGGCGCGTTAACCTCTCCTCACCAATTTGTGGCTCACTCAGTACGCCGATTCGATAAGACAACACAGTACACCAAACCACCGTTTTACCTCTACCGTCCACCAGACGTTGCATGGGGCCACTGCCATGTGGAGGAAAAGTACGGGAAGAAGCCCAAGGAAAACATCGTGATGCTTTCAACTCTCCTCAACCAGGTGGATCTGTAAGTCTTTGGCCAAACAATACACCGACCAACGGTTTATCTAACCCATCCACCAGACGTTGAATGGGCCTGGGGGAGGCATGATCTACTCTGGAAGAGGTAAAGAAGGGGAACACGCACAAGAACATTCTTGTCGTGTAAACCTCTCCTCACCAAGGTGATTATGTAACGACAGAAACTCCTCAATTCAACTGACTTGTAGACACCTTTCCACTTTTTGGGCTATAGCTCGCTGAAACCTCATAATTATACACAAACCCCCTCGGTCATAGGACTTGTCATAAGTTACTCTATTAGGGTATCAATGGATTTACATTGATCTAAGTGTGACAGTAATAAGATCAACTGTCAGCCCACTTACCTAACGTAACCTGTTCAAAAAGTTGTAGCTAGACAAAATGTTGGTTTGAAATGCGATTTTTAAATAAAACCTAATCTAGAATAAATTTGATCCCTTGAACTCGGTAGCGCAATGCGTATTACCTAGCTCTGAGGGTGATTTTGGTCTAGGTTCAAGTCACCCTTGGGCAAAATGTTTTTCAATAAAATTGGATAACTTAAAGACCGAGCACCATTAAAAACAGTCTGATGATGGTCCTGGCAGTCCTGATGGTAGCTCCCCCAAATGTTGTCAATTCATTCAAAACCTTCAGTATCCTAATAAAATTCTTCAAAGTTGTAGCATAAGAAACCATGTAATAATGAAGCCACAAATATGTACAATTATTCAGACAAACACAAACATCTCATCATAAACGCATTCAAAATGTCTAAGTTAGCAACAAAAAAAAAAACAAGAACATCTATGCCAACCCACTTTTTATATTTTATTGCTAAAAAAAAACTTTACGAACTTAGTCAACACTGTAGGATATTGTTTCCTTGTTTTTTTTTTTTTTAATTCACAAAATTTCCCCGAATTATTTTGCATATGTATATCATTGTTAGCTGAGTATCCAGTTCGTTTTCATGTTGCATATCAAAATCTACAAAAACTACAACGGCAAAGTATACGGAAACTACTGCTTAAGTCAAAAATTGAATAAACATTTTGTATCTACACCAATCTACCTGCCCATTTTAGACTCTTCTTCTTTATGTACAAATAATTCTACGGCCATTGTGTTGTGCATAACTAAAAACTGAATCATGCATTTTTCATGCAACATTATATATTATTATTTTTGAAACAATACGCGTTAAGAGGACGCAACGGTAAAATATTATGTTGACATAACGAAAAGAAAAAAAAATGAATGAAAACAAAAAACTTTTCTGTGAAGAACAGATATACCAACTGTAGTGGATACTTCTAGAGTTTTGAAATGGCATTGTTTGAAGTTACTTAAATATATGTGCTTTTCTTTTTTGTTTGTTTCCACTGATAGAACTTGAAAAACTATTTTCCATTGTTTTGTGAGAAAATTAAGGTCCTTTAATATCCTTTTGCGTATACTCGTAGATATATATTTTTTTTGATTCTTCAAAAATCAGGCTGCAATTAAATAATATGTAGGTTTGAAGTTTCAGGTATGTTATTTAATCAACAAAATCAAAATACAATTTGAGGAAAGCAACTTTCTTCCCTAAATTAATTCGATAAACATCCTTAATTTAATACTCCTGAAAATCTTATGATTCCCCCTTTATTGTGGGTTTTCACCAGAAAATATTGTAGGGGGAATATTTTTTTTTTATTATTATTATTTCTGTTGAAATAAAATTAAGTTTTCCATGGGCCAGACGCAGAAAATGATAAAATCGTTTCCGGCAAATGCTCTAGGAGTGTATCTAATAAAATCACCTTGAAATCCATTAAAAGCTTGTAAATTTCTTTTGTACGTACATTTATAGGAATATAATTTTTTTTTTTTATTTTTAAAGGAATTTCATTTCTCTGGCCTATGAATTTTCTGCTAACTTTATTCAATTTACGTTTTCAATTCGATTTCATTTTTTTTTTTATTATTATTATTATATTATATTTTTTTGTATTCTTTTGACTTTGAAATGGACTTTGAGGCGGAAAAGTGATTGTTGGTAATTCAGACATTTAGGATCAAAGGAGATCATTTTTTTGTTATATTATTTAATTTCAGTGAGTTGAAAGTATTTTTATTTTTTTTTTTTTTCAAAATGCTATTTTATCGTATTTCTATGAGTTTTGCTAGGATGGATGATACTTATAAAGACAAAAGAAAAAGAACGTCCATTTCCTTGTTTCTATTTCTTTTTTTTTTTATTTAGCTACTTTTCTAGGAAATAGAAAAATTATTTATGTTTTAGGAGAGTTATAAAGAAGACTTGAAGTGGGATTTATATCAAAAATTAATGACAATTTCTTTCGTTGAATTGAATAATTGTAAAATTTTGGTATTCAGAGATACCAGTTTTTAATATTTGCATGAGGCATTAATTTTTAACTTCCCATAGGGAGTTATTGTAATCGGTCCGATTTGTCAAATTGAAATTTTTGACATTTCTCGACGTTTCAAGGTCCCTAGAGCCTATATCAATCATTTTTAGAGAGATGTCTGTGTGTGCGTGTGTACGTACGTTCGTACGTTCGTACGTCCGTACGTCCGTACGTTCTGGTACCATTTTCGTCGTCGATATCTCAAGAACGAGTAGAGATATCGACTTGAAATTAATTTTGTTTTACAGATAATAACTTCGAAAGAAGCTGAAAGGGCGTTTATTAATATTCAATGAGTTGTTTTTTTACTATAGCACTTTAAAAAAGAAGTGAAAATTTTGGTTGGGCTCAAATATCTCACACAGAAATAATGCTATTGACTTGAAATAAATTTTTTTGGACACATTATGACGTCATTCAAATTTGATATGAATTTGGAAAAAAATCAATATACCGTTATTTTTTTAAATCAAAAAAACTAAAAAAAAAATTTATAACTCGAATATCCTTAGATGGAAAAACGATATTAACTTTAAAATAATTTTATTTTACGAAAAATGTTGTTTTTGACTACTGGTGAAAATTAAAAAAAAAATTCAATGGACAGTTTTTTTTATAAAAAATTAAAAACTACAAAAAATTCTATCAAAAATTGGTATAAATTTTCTTTCGACTCAAATTTCTCAAAAACGGGTAACATTATTGACTTCTTGTTTGTTTTATTTTCTACATAACATAATTGTTAGCAACTGATAAAATTTTGACAAATATTGAATGTGCAGTTTTTTAACAAAAAATCAAAAACTGTTAAAAATTCTAAAGAAAAGTAGTTACAATTGTATTTCAGCTCGAATATTCTGAGAAGGACCAACGACTGTGCCTTCTAAAATATTTTATTTTATACATAGTACAATTTTTTTTATGAAAGGTTGAATTTTTTGACAAAAAATATTAAAAAAAAAATAAACTAAAAAGTGGTAAAATTGGTTTTTCGACTCGAATATCTTGAAAACAAGCAATGATATTGACTTTGCCATTAGGTATTTAATTTTATACATAGTAAATTTTTTACAGCGGGTATATTTCTGACATATGCTTAATCGACATTTTAAACAAAAATTTAAACAGAACTAAGAAAATCCCACATTCGTTAAAAAAACGCGTGGAAGTTTACCTCCTGGGTCACGTGAAAACAACTAATACATCAACAATCTCTATAATATATGTGAATTTCGTAAATTTCCTTAAATAATTAAAATGCTTTTCAATCTTAAAATAATGATTGTTTGAATGGGAAGTTATCAGTGTGGGTCGCACCCAGCCTCTTTTTTTCTTTGAAAATAAGTACATATGTCTTTTCCGCAGGATATAGCCTATGTCATAGTATAGGTATAAATGTTCTTTGTTTCAAATCCGACTTTTTGGATGTGATTACACACTTCTTCAATTCTAATGCTAACACAACGTTATATCTCAGGACATCTGCAATTATTTTTCTTTTTTTTCTTTTCCTCCTTTAAATACAAAGTATAGTAGGGCAATCTTGTGCTAAATTTCCACTAATTCATGTGATACTACATTTTTGGAAAAAAAATATTTTTTTTTTAATTTTTGAAACTTTAAAAACCACATTAATTTTGTGCTAAAAATTGAGCTAAAAATTTTCCCTCTAAGGAAGTACTTAAAAAAACTTAAGTTTAAATAAAATCACTTTAATAATTTATGCTGTAGGTCGACTTAAAAACAGACATATAGACAGACAGAATTGTGGGACTTACAAAAAAAAAAATATTTTAGAAAAACAAGAATTTCACTATAGACAAATGTGACACAATTTATTTTTCAAAACGAAGTTTGAGATGAAAACTGAAGATGACAGATGACATAAAATGCAAATTTTTGAAAAAAAAAATAATAAAAAATCGTCTGATCCGCTTTTTTTGAAAAATAATATTTTTATATATTCTATATAGGTACTTAAACGTTAAAATAGACATTAATTGTTTTATTTTAAATTTCTCATCAACACGTTTGTAGGTAAGTACAAATTTTTCAGCGTAATATCTGAAATTTAATTTTTTTTTACAAATCCAAAACTTATCTCATTTTTACAATTATGTAATTAATAACAATTTTTTCAGCTTTTTTTAAATCGTAGAATTTGATACAAATTCTTGGTAATTTTTCTGCTAAAAGTATCATAACTTAGCTTCTCAAATTGGGCTCAGCTTTACAGCAGTTCAGTTTTTGAATTCAGCAAACATTTTGTAATAAAATGTAATAATTTTAAGGAAGATCTACATTGTTCAAAGACTTAATACTAAAAAACGTTTAAGCAAACGCATTACAATTTTAACAATCTTATAAACTCCATTTCATACTTCAGTTGTGCTTCCTAAACACACAAAGAAAAAGATGTTAACAAGCATTTAAGCAATCATCTCATTTCAAATTATAAATTCTCTCTTAAACCAACAAACAAAAAAAAAAATAAAACGAAACCTCCATTAAGGCAGTGACAAGTCTGTCATAGCCCTATTTTTTCTATTATATTTATGCTTAATAAATTGCAAAAATTATAGCCATAATAAACAACCATTAAGTTATAACATATGATCCTGCACTTTCACATGAAAAACAAAAAAAAACAAAAAACTCTAAGAAAATCCTATATCACCAGTACAAAATCGCATATAGATATCAGCCTGTCTTGTGTCCTGGCCTGCCCCAACTTCTTCCCCACAACTCTGCATCACCACAAAGAATATTATTATCCAGAACAAAAACACACACATTCTGTATAATCTATGAAAATAAAAGGCCTACAAAAAAAAAAAAACTAGGTAAAGTAAAAAATCAAGGCAAACAGAGGGATAAACGCAAGAAAAGATTATTCCTCGTAACGCTACTTCGTTCAATTTACAAGGACTTAGGTGAGATTCACGTTCGAATCAAAATAAACTCATAAAATCACACAGGCCAAGCCGAGAGTGAAAAACCGTCCAACTCGCGACTACGACGACGACGATGACGACGGGCTATCAATTGATATTTTTATGACAACATATTATATATATTTTTTACGGCTTTTTTTTTTTTGCTTTTTCTTCGAGACATAAACCAAAATCAGGGAAAATGCCAGAGAAACAGGAGCTGTTTTTTTCTGCGTTTTATCTACACATGACATCATATGCGCGCAACCGTTTTCTCCTCCTTTGCCAGAGACATGTGTGTGGCATCATCAGGATCTGGTTCAAAAGGATGCTGCAGAATGTTTTTTGTGCGATTGTAAACATGATTAGATATACATAGCCAACCAGGAACAAATTCTTCAATAATCCCTTAACGACCCCATCGCGTCGCGTCGCCCGCTGCCGTTATGCCCAATGTTGTGGATACAGAGCCAACAATGCCAAAAAAAACACGCACAACAGAAATAAACACTTACTGAGGCGTTGATGTTTTAGTCGTAAAAAATGTTTCTTAAAAATCCATAAAATGGGCTTTTTCCGAACGATACCCATAAATATTGGTATGTATTTTTTTTTTGGCTTGTATAAGGATTTTTGCTTAGTGTGGTTATGTTTTTGCCTTGAGTTAGCTTTTTACCCGTCAAATTATTTTATGTGTCGCTCTTAAGCTTGTGTGACAGATAAGTGGGTATCCTTCTTTATCTGGGGTTAATTTCGAATTAAATTTTTTCATTTAGTTTATTAATAAAAAAAAACTTATCAACAGGAATTGTCATTTAAAATATTAAATTCCATCTAACAAAAAAGGTTTTCAGCAGGTCTTTTACATTCATAAAATATATGCATTCTTTATAGCCATCGAAAAATTTCAATCTTGTCTTATAATTGCACTATCTAGGATTTGACAAAAATGTAAAACAGACTTCTAGCATTTTATTGTTCCTCGATGTCAATTTTAGTCTTATAAACTAAATCACGTGCTTTGGAAACTTTTTCGCCCAAAATATCTGTATGCACTGGCATCAGGGATTGGGACGTTAAAAACATGAAATATTCAAAAATTCAATCTGAATTTCTCTCCAGTTTTTAGATTTCAAAAATAAATTTAAAAAAAAAATCTGCCCCTTTTTATAAATACTGAGCTTTTCTATAATTCAAAAGAAAAATAAATTTTTATTTTAAAAAATAAATAAATATTTTTAAAACAAGGAAAGAATTTCAAAATAAAAATATTTAGACAAAAGAATCTTTCTCAAAACCCCATAAAACACACCACCTCCCCCCCCCCCCAAACAAAAAAAAGAAACCACCCTTCCAAACTAGCCTTTCATCTAACAAGCTTCCTACGTACCACCTACTGTGGGCTCTTCTTCGAAGGCATTTTGTTTTGCGGGATCTCGTTATGCAGGGTTTTGTGATCCAGGATTCTACAATCAACATAGTTTTTTGTCGAAAGAAATGTTAACAAAAAAAATTGTAACAAAAATTTCGCGACCAAAGTTTGCTCTTTTTAACCACTTAGAGAAACAAAAACACATAAAAAAGAAGAAAAACTGTAAGACTTTATCACATCAACCCAAAGACAAAAGAGACATAACTCTCTCTGTGCCCAAACTTAGCATTTGCAAATATAACGATTGAATTTTAATAAGAACAACTTTTAAAACCATAAGTAGGTACTTCGTAAAATGCACTGCATTTAAGCCGTATTTTTTTTTTAAATAAAACGAAAATCTTATTATATTTCAATAGGTTTTTCTTCTTTTAATAAATCTGATTTCTCTATAGAAATATTTGGTTAAAACTACATATTTGCTTTGCATTATCATCATCGGCTCGACAACCGGGGTCCGCTCCTCCTCCTTCAACAAGTCTTTCCACCTATCCCGGTCTCGAGCCGACGACGCCATCCAAGGACGTCCTGGGCCCTATTTCATAAACATTGACAAGTGACAATTTGTCAATTTGTCAAGTGACAATTCTACAACTGTCAATTTTCTGTCCCATATATAATTTGAAAAATTTGTAGAATTGTCGGAAAATTTGCGGCAATTGCCAAGTTTCTGGATCATAAAAAAATTGTCATGACAATTAATTGTCGAGAATTTTCCGACAATTGTCACAAATTTTCTGACATATTTGTCGTGACAATTCTTTTATGGGACAGGAAAGAATATGTAAATTACAAATTTGTCAATATGTCATTGACAATTGTGACAGGCAAATGAGCTTCGGTCAAGTTGAGATAGAGTAGTGACTAGTATATTCAACATGTTAGATATTATTTCTTCCGGTGAAAGTGATGAAGATATTCAAGTGGAATACTGTGTTGTACGCCCTCGAATTTTTAAAGAAAGAATTAACAATGATTTTATAGCATTAAGTGACTTCCAATTTAATGAAAAATTTATTCTATAAAAATATTTTACTATGCATTCATTTTAATAATAAGATTTTTTATTAAAACTGCTCATGCTCAATAAGCCAAACTTCTTGTTTTTAGGTGGTCCTTTTTTTCTATGTACCTTAATCTGTTGTGTTCTAACGTAACGACAAATTTGTCACAGTATGACAATTGTCAAGTTGTCACGACATATTGACAATTCTACAAATTTGTCGCCTTTGTCTGACAATTGCTTGGATCATAAAAATGTCACTTGTCTATTTTTATGATCCAAGCAATTGTCAGACAAATGTGACAAATTTGTAGAATTGTCACCTGTCAATGTTTATGAAATAGGGCCCTGGTCTACGCCATCTCTCCATAGAATTAACCATAAAAGACTTTCTGAGCCGGTTCTCTTCACTCATGCGAGCTAGGTGCCTTGCCCACTGGAGTCTACCGAGCTTAATTTTTGTCACTATGTCTGCAGCAGTTTTAAAGTTATGGTGAGATTTCTGGATTTGAAGAACTTTGACAGACTATAGTAAGCTCTGTTGGAATTTGCTTGGCATGCTTTTAATAATTTTACTAATAAGAAAACATGCTGTTATGTTTCCTTATATATTGCAAGTAAAAGAGGCACAAAATAGAAAATATTTACATTTCCAGCGAAATGAGGAACGCTATCAAGTCATACAAATTAAAAAAAAAAAAAAAACAGTTTTATGATTTTGAAGAAAACGGTTTCTTGATTTGAAAATCCTTTCGATAAAAACAGAATAAAATGAAATTCTTAAAATTTCCAATAATCCTTAAATAAATTCGCACTCTAATAAATTCCACTTAAAATTTACGATTATCAGAGAAAACATCTCCACCAAAAGATGCTCATAATGTCACAACCAAATGTCAAAGATGCTTTCACTGCTTTTGTCATCCTAAATATGTTTTTTTTTTTTTTTGTATTTTCTGTTGTGTATCGTTGTTGTGAAAAATGGATCGGCAATCCTTTTGTTTGTCCATAATGTCCGGAATAACTCTTCACCTCTATTCAAAAAAAAAAAAAAAAAAAAAAAAAACAGACACAAAAGGCACAATTAAATTGTTTACGGAAGAAAAATACCAAAGCTGTGAAAAGGAATTTAATGCCATTTCCATAGGATTCCCATGTTTTTCAGTCTGCTATAGAATATAGATAGGTATATAAAAGCAATGGGGTTTCAAAAAAGGAACACGTTTGGTTAAAGAAACATCCAGAAATATACATGAGGTAGGAAATAGAGGGCATCAATTTATTAGGTTAAATGAAAATGTGGGTTCATTTTGAGGGGTTCCGGTTTGCTGGGATGATGGCGCACTGATGCTTCTAAGGGACCTTATATCCTCATCGTATGCTAACCCAGAGAAAAAACATCCAACTCACATACATATATTTTAAAAGAACCTATTTTATTCTACCAATCGCTGGCATTGTTGTTGTTGTTGTTGGGTATTGATGTTTTAAAAGCAAATTTAGGAGGTAGAGCATAGAGAATGTACAAAGTCTACTGACAATTCAAAAATTCAACGGTGTGTTCTTGAATGGGATTTTAGGTTAGTTCGTTCGACAACCCGGACGGGCCCAGCGGGCAGACGGATTGAGACGGAAGTAGGTATACGAGAGCAAAAGAACTCTTCAACAATACAAAGTGTCATTGAGTTCCCAAGGGGCTACATATAGACATAGGTATACATATAGAATGATTGATATAACAGCAGCAGTTAAGAGGGAGATTTCGAATGTTTGACGGTTGTTAGATTGGGATATATATGTCCAGAAAATTGGGTCTCTATATTTTTGACCTTTTTGTTGGTATCTCAGTTTAAAAGCCACTTTACTCACGTTTATTATACAATTTAAGGTGTCTTGAAGTTATTTATTAATGATAAAAGCCCATCATATATAGTGTTCCGTTTCTTTTTTTTTATGGTGATATGTGGAACAAAGAGAAAATAGTCCTTTTGATGGGGTGTGCTTATTCTTTTCAGTTTGTGTTATTGGCATTATCCTTAGGGAGAATTACCCTATTTAATTTAAGCTACTGACATTGAGGATTTGTGGTTGCAAAAAAAAAAGGTTTTTTTCTATTTATGTTTGAAAGTCAAATGGCTTTTAAATTGACAAATGAAGTACTCTTTTTAAATAACTGGACTAAGTACCACGACTAATATTATAGTTATGTTCCGAGCCTATCGTCTTAAACCGTAATCAAGTCCTTTCAATATATATTTTTTTTTTTTTCAAGTGGAAACATTTTTAGAAAAGTTTAGTTTTGTATTACGAGATCAGTCTTATAGTCGTCTCCTATAGGCATTCGAGCCGAGACCGAAATGAGAGCTTATTTTTTGGAGTGAAAATTATCAAAAATTTTGGTGCTCTTTCCAGTAAATTCGAAAATTGTGTTTTTCAAACAAATTGTAGTTTCTCATTTTTCTCTAAAACAAAACAAAAAGACGATCTGTAGATATCTTGAATCACTACAGAGCAGAGGTGAGACGAGACCGAGAGGAGACTTACATACATAATTTAATGAGATCGAGATGGGGCTGGCGTTTTCTGTGGCCAGTCCTAATTTTTAGGACTGTTTCCTTTCTGCAAAACTATTTTGTTTGAAATCAAAAAACCGACTACTTTCTGTCAATTAGAAGCTAAATGCGTGACTCAAAATCTTCATTCCAAAACAGATTTCCCTCTTCTCACCTTTCTAAAAATATATTTTTCTAATCTTTATATTGAAATGTTTTTTAAAAGTTGCTACGTTTTTGAAAATTATACTTTGTTTGCAGTGAAAACAAATTTCTAATGGTTTTCACACTTTTTTTACAAAACTGGATTAGTTTTTTAACTTAAAGAGATGTTTTAAAAGATAGATTTTTATTGACGCCTGCAAGTTTAGCACAAATTTTCAACGGTTCTTAATGTCGCACGACGCTTCGGTGCCATGGACAATATTCATTGCTGGAAGTTAATTTTCCGAGGCTAAGACTTTTTGTTGAATTTTTTGGGTTACCAGCCAAAAAAAGGTACTTTTGATGATCTGATTTTGGCAAATTTTTGTCCACGAAGAATAGACTTAGTTGAATTAAAATCTGCAAAAAACATTTTTTTACAATTTGTTTCAAAGTCAAAGTAAACAAATGTTCAAAAACTTATAAGTAAATCCACAAATGAAATCCTTTATAAACAGTTTATACTTGCTAGTACTATGGTACCATGGTACTATGGTACCAAAAGCCTAAACTTCTGGGATTTTCTTCAAACTTTGTTTCTTAGGGAGATCCCTTTGAATGAGAATTAATTTTTTTTTTTTGGTTCTAAAAATAACGGTACCTGTCATATAACCGTTTAGACAAAACGTTTGTATCTCAAAAAAGATTGTCACGATTTTGATGAACATTTTTCAATTTGGTTTTTCAAGTGCATACATAATTAAAATTCTTTAGTCAAAAAATATTTTCCTAAAAACCCGTTATTAAAGGTATCTGTCATAGAACCGGATTTTCAGATTTCGATTATTTCGAAAGTCGTTGGACGAATTGCAATTAAAATTTTAAGGTAATAGTTCCTCAGTAATCTTTATAATGAATCATTAAAAAAATCAAAATTTTTTGTTGAAATTTAATATTTAATATTATTTTCTGAAATTTGGTTTTTAAACGTAACGGTATTATTAATTTTTTTTTAATAAGTATTCAAAAAATTTTTTATTAAAATATTTTTCAAAAAATAGTTTTTTTTTTAGTTCATAACATAGCATCTGAAGCTTTTAACTCAAATTTCTTCTGTTTCTTATTTTAGCAATTCCAATAAAAATTTGTATGCTTTTTAATATTTTTATCTTATGACATTCATTTTTTTTTATTTATTCTAAAGTATATAGGATCAACTTGGTGTGTTCCATCCATCTGTGCATTTTATTTTTTAATTCATTTGAAACTTTTGCTTTCTGTATTGATTTTTGATTTCAGATTTCGGAATTCTGGGTTTATCGTTTGAGATTTCGAATTCGACATCCCAATCCCCACCCACTGAAACAAGCCCAGTAAAAGCTAGAGATAAAACTTGTTGTTTTATTAATTCCAGCCAATTTATGCAAGGACTCGTTCGCAATTTATACTTGTTAAATACGACCTTAATATGTATATTGAAGCTAAAAACGCTCTCTTTTTACATTATTTAACATCTTTATGTGTACCCTACCTATTATCTTCCCCTCTGCCTCCATAACAGCATGATGATATAAAAATAAATTCTTATTCATTTATATTTCTGCTTCTTCTCTTCTTATTTTTTTTTTTTTTTTATTCTATTTTAAAAACGTCTGACATTAAGTTATTTTGATATCACTGTGAACTGAAGCTACACCGCACTTCGTATAAAGTTGGTTTGAAATACCATGGAATATACAATTATTTTTTTATTTTTTTTTTTGTCCAGTTCCTTCAGCAGTTTGTGCCACTCTCTTACCTATGCATATAACGCTAACCACATTAAGAACTTTTCATTTTAAATTCTTCCCAGTAAGCCAACGTTCATTAAAATAAATTGTGACTTGTGGTAGTGTACCTACAAAATGGAGCTCCTACATCAATTTTTGTTCTGTTTAAGTATGCAGGCTATGCCAGGCATGTTCCTAATGTAAATGAAACTCTATTTGAATTTCAATTGCATTTTAGCTTTCTGGAGCTTCATGATGTCTCTAAATCGAGTTGCGTATCCAACTCTTGATCTTTTGTGTACTCACTATATATTTCCATAGTCGTCGTCGTCGTACTCGACGTATAGGTATCTCTTCCTCCAATTTTACTTATTGTACCCGAGCATTTATTAGCGCTTTAAAAGTGAACCTTTATCTGCTGAGAGTTCCTCTTTTGTATACATCTACCGCTATACCGTTTCATTAAACCACAACCCATAGTTCTCCTTATAGATAGTACATAGGTACAGCTTGAATCCATGAGCTTATTATGATAACGAAAAAGGGTGGCAGAGGCTATTATTATGGACACGACTGTATATTTTGAGTTTTGTTAGCCTTGGTAATAAAGTACTAGTACATGAGAGTGCACGCTCTGAAAGTTAACATTTGTTAGGGTAGATTGCTATTAGGTTTTTGCTTAAAAATAATAATCAAAAAAACAACAAAAAAAATGTCAAGAGATGCTGTGCTGATATCCTTCGTAGATAAACTTTGGTGAGTATGGAAAAGCTGGTTAAGTCAATGTGTGCCTTAATAAAAGTTCGACTGGACGTTTCCTGTAATTGAAGGTCAGTTTTTATATTATTTTTATTTTTTTTTCCCTTGCTACCTTATATTTCTGTTACAACAAAATTCTTCGTATGTAACAATTTTATCCTCGCTTAAAAAAAAAAAAAAAATATGAATATGAGTACACATATAGAAGTAGGTACCTTAAGAAATGTACAAAAAACAGAGAGCAGAAAAGAATAAGTCATATCTTTTTATTTCCTAATATAAAATGAGTCGGTTTTTTCTTTTTAGACAAATGCAATGTAGTTGATATGGGTAGGGTATTCCAATCTTCGAATATAAAATTTTTATTTCTCAGGATTATGTGATTTTTTGGGGGATTTCATTTATACGATTTCGTGAATTGGGAGTATAATTTAATTTATTTTCTTTCTTTTTTTTAAAATAACATAAACAATCAAATTTAATTTAATTAGCTTTTTACTTGCAATAAAGTCGCATATGGAGGAAATATGGAAACCTGCTTATATAATATGTAGGTATTGGTATAGTAAAAAAAATAAATAAATTTAACTAGTTTAATAAAAAAAATTATTGAAAATTGGCAGAAAGATTTCATGGTCTAAGAGCCCACAGTAAAAATCTATGGGTTTGAAAGTTCACCAAAATGGAACTGCACTGGTGGAATTAATAAAGGGATGAAAAAGTCGAAATTTTAAGATGATTTTCAACAGGCAGTATCTTGAACTTTTAACCTTTTCTTTTTCCTAATTTCCGTGAATTTTATATTGTTATATAAAATATTGATACTCTACAAGATTTATATCTTAAAGTGTCTTTGTAACTTTGATATTTTTTTTTGAAATAAATGAAATGAAATGAAGACAAATGCTCGCACAAGAAATTAAAATGTTGTAGCTCTACGTTTCTATTCTTTTTTTCAAAAACAAAATAATTCTTTTCCATTTAAAGACTGATATCTTGGCTACAAGTGATTGAATTGAAGCCTTTAAATAGAAGAAATTGAAGGCAAAGAAAGAAAAAGTTATTTTATCCATATCTCGGTTAAGTCAAAAAAATTCCAAGTTCCAAGGACCAAAAACAAGAACCAAAAAAATTTGTTTTCAGTTGTTTTTTTTAGCACTACCCAGAAACCAATGAAACTAAAAATTTTAGAGATTGGATCCAAAAACCAAAATTTCAAGTCACCGTGGCCTGAAAAACTGATCCAAAACCATGAAACCTGTTCTGATTTCAGAACAAAGTGAATTAACTACACGAAAGTTTTTCTTAAAATGACCTCATAAAAGCCCATGGTTGCGTCTGCACGCCATCTTGCACTTTTAGGTGTTTACGTACTATAAACATTTTCTTCTCCCTGTTTCTTGTGGTTGAAAAAATAGTTACTAACAATCGATAGATAATGACTCCTTGAGTGTAACTTATTTATTTTTTAAAAGGTTAGGTAAGATAAAATATGGACTTCAACAGAAAAAGAAAGGCAAGAAAACGTCGTATTTTACAAACGTGTATGTAGTTAGAATTAAAAAAATATTTTAGAAACGTGGTATTTTTCAGGGTCAGTGGAAGACAACCACACTTTCGAGGTGCCAATGGTCCGGTAATATTAGACTTTTACTTCGGAAAAAATGGACCCAAGTTAAATCTCACTTCTTCTCAATAAAAAAATTTCCCCATCTAAAGACAATGTGCTTCGGAAATTATAAAAATACAAAGTTAAAAAACGTCTCGAACAACAACCTAAACTACTGAAGCGATTTTCTTCAAACTTTAAGGCTTCTGGTAATTCCATCGGAGTGGAATTTATTTTTTTTTTTTTGACAAAAAATTTTGAAGAAAGTTTTTTGTAGGTAATTCAAATTATTTGGTCAAAAAAACGGTTTGAAGAATTATGATCAATTTTAACGACAGAAATCTTAATAACATTGCATATTAAATTTTTTTTTAATTTTGTTTCTAAGTGTAGTGTATATTATAAAATAATAGAAAAAAAAATTGGAAACCATTTTAATTTCTAAAAATAAAATTTCTAAAAAATGTATATTTGTAAGAGTAAACTAGTATTTTTTTTCTGAAACGACTCTTAAGTTTTTTTTGGAATTTCTTTATTTCAAAAATTCGTAATTTATTTATTTATTTATTTATAATCTACGATAGTGCCATTGTGCTTAAAAATTAGTAAAGCTACAGTTTTGTTTTACACCTAAAAATGAAATTTAAGTGAAAAAAAATAAATGAACCATTAGACTAAATATGGCGGACAAGATGACAAAACCGGATGTAAGATTTCTAACAAATGTCTAGTTCAAATAATACTTCCACATTTTCAATTTGTTTTTAATCATAAATTTTGTTCTCTTCAACAACTGCATTGTCGGTATTAATAAACCCACTACCCAACCGTAATACATATATATCTCTAAGTACTTCATATCTTGAGTTCTTAGCCATGTTATAAAGCCTTTATAACCATCGCACCATTGTAATATCGTTTATACGATCCAGAATGGAATGTGTAAGAGCTTTGTATATAATTTGCTTTATTATCTTTATATCTTTTTCTGTCCAGTTCGTTTATTAAATTGATTACTGGTACAAAAAGCAATTCCACCCACATAACATAAAGTATTTCCAAACGATTTGATACAAACAGCTTTGACCTTAAATTTTCCTTTTATTTATTTTTTTTTTTTGTATAAAAATGTATTTTATTCTCAAGTCAAGCCACAAAGACTTTCTTTAACTTTTTGATCCTTTTTCACAGTTTAAGTTCTTGATCTATTAAAAGAGAAAACTTCAACCAACTTTATGCCAATATATAACAAAAGATTTCAAAATCTCATTTGCAAGTTTTTTTTTTTTGCTTTATTTATACCCAAGTGTATAATAGAATCGATTCATTTAAGTTACATAACAACAACAACAAAAATATAACAAAATTAGATGAAAGCCTGTGCTTAAACTCTCTTTGAATGCAAAGTAGCTAGTTGCCAATATATAATATGTACCTATATATCGGCACCAACCATCATAGCATAAGCAACAATGATCCCTTTCATTTTGTCCCCTTAATGATACTAATATACCAAGACATCGATCAAAATAAAGCACTTCACGTTCTAGTAATAAAACTTACTTTTGCTGTTCTCCAATTCTGCTTATCATCAACAGCATCTTTATTTACCACCATCACACCCTACGACCAAACAGGACATTTACTCTGGTATATATTTTTGAAACACAATTTAAGTAAATAGTTGAGTAATGAAGATTAAACTAAGTGGTTTTAACCTTTTGTACCTAAGAACTCTCCCACTCTCCATTTTTTTTTTTTTACTTTTTTTTTGAATGGCGAGAAATGAGCACCATAAAAAGAACAAGAGGAAACCATAACATAATACTCAAAGAACAAAAAAATGTCCTCCATAACCAATGCCAAAAAAGAAACGAAGTCATCAGGAATTATTTTCCAAAAAAAAAGAACGACAAAATATATTTTCATGATAAAAATCATTTCACCCACTCTCTCCAATTTTCTCATTCACATCTCAGAGAGAAGGAAAAGCAAAAGCACACACAATTTTCAAGCGCAACCATTGACTTCCTTGAAGCCTAATACGCGCATTTGTATTTCCGAACACGCTTCGTTTTTATGAAAACGGGCCATGCTCGTCTAATTGACCCCCAAAAACATTCCAAAGGACTAAACTGGCGTGAGTTTTTTTTTTTTTTTTTAAGAAAGAAACCAGGGTGCCTGTCTAATAATGCTAAGTAACTGGTAGCAAGTGTTTGTTGTTTCCGAAAAATGGCCGCATCTCCTCGTATCATCTTTTCGAACCACCATCGCACTGCGCCAAGCCACTATGCCGCCCGTCGCGCTTTGTAATGTATCCTTTTCGGAAGAACTAAAGAAGAGACAACACCCCGACCTCCACCGCTGCCGCCGCGCGCCGCACCGACAAACCAAGAGATAGGGAAGAAGAAACCATCATGGACATTGGCATCATGAAGGAGAAAAGGCATTTTGTTTTTCTTGAGATGTTGATTTCCTTTACTTATTAGAAGTGGGATGTTTCTAAGCCCCACTGGTGAGAGGGCCGGAAATTAAAGGAGAAAACCGAGACGGTTTCCGGTCTGTGAATGTGAGAAAATACACAAAAACCCTCAAGACAAAAATATACGTACGAGTACATCTCGTGAGACAAACCGTTCTGTACGTCGTGGGTGGGAAATGGGAAATGGGAAGTGGGAAGGGCACCTGCTGAAATGTTTTGCCTACTTTTGGAATTTAGTCACGATTATCTAATTGTCGTGACATCCCTCTTGCCCCAGTGTGTGTGCTTGTGGGTGTGAGGAAAATATCACAAGTTAACTTGTCACACTCAGTCCAAGCAGGCGTTCAGCTGCTGCTTTCTTCCCTCCCTAATGCCACTGATGCGGTATGTCACTGAACTGGCTATTCTTCACATTTCAAGAAAGATATGCCATCACAGCTACTCAGAAATAACACTTGCCATTTTGAAGCTGTTTTCGACTAAATGCTCCGCAGCTATAGGAATGTGCTTTGTCTTCGAGTCAGGTATGCATGTTAACGAAGACACTATCTTAACATTCCGGATGTTAACCTTTGATTGTGTTTGTATTGTCCACAACACACAACATTCGATGTAGTAATAGAGGTTAGGTTTAAGAGAGAGAGGAAGAGATAGGAGGATCTTAAAATTCTTAGGCATATTGTAAGTTGTTCGCAAAAGTGGCAAATACGGACGACGATGGACGGCAATGTGCTAAGGACTGGACAAATATGCATTTTGTGGCCATATTGTGTGTATACGAGCAGGAGATTAATGTGAATTTGTTAGAGGACCTCTCTGAGTCTGACTTTTGTTTTTGTGTCATTTGTTCATTTGTTTACCAATTAAGTTTCTGTTTTGATGATGGAGATTTTAAAGAATTTACATGAATATTTACAAGTGATAGGCAACTCAGAAACTTAAGTCGGTTAAGTAATTATTCATGTCAGGTTTACCATCATACAAACTTTATCTACCTCCCTATCTTCTATTTCCCTCTACATCAGCACCACCAACCATTAAGCATCGCCCTAAATTAATTTTTGAATAACATTGTTTTGTTCTTCTTTTGGTTTTGATGGAGGGAATTTTAATCTTTGATACATGGTTTGATCTGTAATTGAAATCTAAACTCATTTTCTAACAGGATAAGAAAGTGTTATACGTTTAATTTATCGATTTTCAAATAATGAAAAAGAAAACATTTGTTTATGTTTAGTTCTTTGGAAATTTAAGTTACTTGTAAATCAAATTTATTTTATTCAACTAAACGTATGTCACTTTAGATAGATAGATTTCGAAATAGACACAGAATTGTTATAAATTAGATCCTTATGAGAATAGTTTAGTTGATAAGTTGAAACATTCGAAATTGGACGGGAAATTCGAGGCAAATTACTTTTCAGCAACGCACCTCAGGTATCGGTTTTCATTTTACATTTACTCACTTTTTTGTAAAAAAATGTATTTTGTTAAAAATATAAAGCGCTAGAGTTGTTTTTTTTTTTTAAATAAATTTTGTCAAAATAAAAATTTGGTAAAAAAATTAAATTTTGTCAAAATGTTAAGAAACAATATTCATCAAAAAAAAAGTTTTGTCATGGTACAACCATTTTTCTAACCGTGAGACTATATTCATTAAGTGCTGCCGCCAGTGTTAATGTATCACGTTATGTTTTCGTGATACTCCCATTCAAAAATTTTTCTAAGAAATCATTGCTTCAACACTCTTTGTTTTTTGTTCATTCGTTTCGTGACCTCGAACATTAAACATCAAATTAAATTTCGCGCATCTTAAATGCTTGGAAAATTTTTGTGTTCCATTTTTTTCGAATTATTATAAAACACCAGTTGATTAGCTAGTTGCTCTAGTTTGTAAAACTAGCTCGTGTGGTACTCGAAAAAAAACGTGAAAAATATATAATTTTTAGACAGTTTTGTATAGAATGAACATACAAGTATATATTTTTAAAAATTTCTGAAAACTGTAATGGGTTGAAAAATGAAAGGGTAAAAAGTTGTTGATGCCTTCAAACATTAAAAAAAATCAATTTTCGTCATAACTTAAGATTTTGGTGGTCAATGAATTAATTATTAATAGAATATGACGAACAAACAAAATGTAATTATTTTCAACTAACCTTCAGCACGTAGCTAACTCAAAACTAGAGGCTATGAATCGCCACTGACCCAGTTCGTTATTAGAATATTTGTATTACACTGCTTAAAACATTTTCTAAAAAAAAAAGCAACTCGGCAAGTACAAAAACTTTTATCATTTGCTGAATTGCACTTTTGAAAGTTAGTCGACTTTCGAAAAGAAAAACATTTTATATGCAACTTCATTGATTTTGCTGAATGTTTGCCTTTATCTTTTTGAATTATCCTTCAAAGCAAAAAAGCTTAAATAGTCCAATAAAAATTATATATAGATATATAGGGTCTTTTGAAAGTTAAGATATCTACTTAGCCATCTCACGTATGGGAATGGGAATGCTTTTTATTACCACCTTGTACAACAACTGTTATAATTTTGTTTTTATGCCTCCCTTTAGCCTTTGACTTGAAGGTTTTATAAAGTGAATGCTGACCCAGCCTATACAACTTCTAATGTACATACATACATATTCGTAGATGCCTCTGCCTTACCTACTTGCAAAAGTTTTTAAAGTTCAATAAAAGTTGCATGACTCGAGGGAAAATTTACGGCCTTAAGACTTCTTCGGTTAACCACCAAGGATATAAGACTCAATTCCAACAAATGAACAGAAGACAACAAAAAAAAATTATAAAACGAAACGGAAAAAGAAAGAAGATTAAATAAGTCAAAGAAATCTAAAAAAAAAAAAAAACGAACTTTTCCTGGTTCTGAAGAAGATTTTCATTTTTTTTTTCTCTTCCCATTTTCTCTATCGTAGTCCTTGTCCACAGTTTACTGCTATGCAACGAGGAAAGAAAAATCCCTTCGAGAATCTACAAATACTCGTACTTCTGACACTCTCTCTTCTTATAACAAATTGATTTTTTTTTTCTGTATGTTGTCTCTGTTTCCCGGAATCCCCGTTTTAAATTCCTGGTCACAAACGAAAAGAAAAAAAAAAAAAACGAAAAAAAAAACAAAACAAAATAAATGGATTATTGCCTTTTATTATTCCCTTCCTCGATGTAAAGTTCGGTTCACGAATGTGTTCGCATACCAGAAGCCACTTTGAATTGACGCCAAATATGCTGGTTGAGCAGAAGATAAACGATTGTCTATCTAGCACATCCACTAATGTGTTTGGCTTATACAGCCACACAGACAAAAAGAATCACTAACCACATTGTGTTTGAGATTTTTCTTTGGATTGAGTGAAACAATTATTCACGAATCCCAAAGAGATAGCCTTGCTTGCAAAAGCAATCACTTTGAATTCCAGTGTTTGAGAGAAGAGCCCCAATATTTATTTTTTTATAATTCAACTTTCAACGAAAATAAAAATTAAGTTCAAGAATTTGTATAAAATCCAAAATTTTAATTTCATAATTGGACTTTGGTGGAACATAGCACAATGATACAAATATACAAAAAATTGTTCCACCCTTCAAAAATTTTTGATATTTAAATGATGTTATGAAAATTACTATTTAGAAAAAAAAATCATCTGCTGCTCCTAGGAAATTCGAAGTTATAGCGTTTTTTTTGAGTAATTTACTGGACCAATAAGGTGTTAACCGGTATCAATAATGTTTTAGATACAGACCCCTCCCCCTTTTACAATGCATATCAAAACCAATTGAAACTTCATATTATATATGAATAATGGGAAATGGTCAGCAGTGAGGACGCTGACGCACGGTATTTTGGCAAACTTTGCACTTTGAACACATGTCCCAATATTGATTTGCAGAAGTGTTCCCACTGTTGCAACACGGAAGAATTGGTGGGGAGGGGGCTTATACAAATTTCATAAATCTATAATAATAAATATATTTACGCACAACATTTACTGCATGATGGAAGAATTTTTTTTCTGATGAATTTATTTATTTTTACCGTTTATTGACAAGTTTTATTTTGTCTGTATTTTGCTCGTAAATTTTTTTTCGCAATTTATTTTTTGTCAAATTTTATTTTTGCGTAGAAAAAAATTCCAGGTTGTTGTTCTCTGACAAACATTTTTTTTATTGATCTGAATCTGTTTTGAACCAATTTTTTTGATTTGAAGATGGACATTTTTGTCTACTCAGACACTGTTTAACTATTTTCAAATTGGTGGCAATTAGGCAGCTATTGGACAGCAAAAAACAAGCTTTTTGAAAACATTTTTTAAAGTTAGACAGTTGTCCAAAATTAGAAAAAGTTTGTAAATAATAAGAACAATTAACTAAGCAGGCGGTTTAAACAAAATTGCACTTGGCTGTCTCCTGTGAATTTTTTTTTCGATGTCTATAACATTTTTTTCTTAGCCTATTTTTTGACCAATTTTTATTCTCGTGGTTAAAATAAATTTCCAATTTGTTGTTAATTGAAAAAATTCTTATCGAAATTTATTTTTAGAAAACACAAAAACGGCACTTTGCGTTCTTTGGTATTAAAATACATTTCTGTTGGAAAATTCCTTCTAATCAAAACTGTTTATTATAGTGTCTGCCTAGCAATAGAAGAAGAGAGCTGCGTGATCTGGGCAGTGCCCCGAAAAATTGAGTCAACAGTAACAAAGGTACCTTGCTACCAAAAGCGAATTTTGAGTTAGATACAGTGCAACAACATATGTAGGATTATTAAAAAACTTTCATCAAACTAGCAAACCCAACAAAAACAACAAATCTAATTTTGTTGATTTTTGAGATATCGAAAATAAACCATGTGCCAAATAATTAGTCAGGAAAGGTCAGCTACTTTATATTTTTTTTAGAATATCTCAAAAATGCGATGTAAGATTCCGTAGCCAATTCATGATGAGATTATTTCTTGACAATGACGAAGTAGATATTTGACAAAAAAATATTAATTTGCCACTAAACTTATTATTATTTAAAATAAAAGCTCTTGGTGGCAGACTTTTTATTAAACCTTTAGGACCCCCAGTTTTCTTAAAACACTTCCAAATGGTGTGAGCTATTTTATTACAAAGTCTAAACTAGCCTGTGCTTGTTTTTTTACGTTCTTTCGATTGTCTTAATTAATTTTATCAAAGCGAATAAATTGTTTTCAAATTATTTGATTTGAAAGCAGATTCATTCACGATCACATATCGTTTGCAATGGTTTCATAAAATGATCCCCTTGTACCTTCTGCAAACTTGCATGACCTTACCCAAATATTATGATTCTGACTTGTTATAAGCCAGTTTCTCACCAAAATTTATTTTCCCAATATGCATTCAATATTAGCTAGACAACAAGTAAAAACCATCTCTTTTTCTTTTGTATATGTGTTTCTAAATTATTAACATTTAACTGACCTTATAAACATAACCTCAGAATTGATTTAAGATGTCTTCCTTTAATTGATTTAAGATAATGCTTTGTTTTCTTGTACATAACATAACAGTATATTTTATGTGTGCTTTCAAAATGGCTGTAGATGCGTAGACCATAACAACCAGCAACGACCAAATGAAACGACCAAAACAACTAACTAACAACGTGTGCTTTTCACAAGTGCGCTAGAAGCAAGATATAGAGCATTCTCAATTTGCATTGATCATTTGCCGTCCTTTTGATTAGGCAATAAATAATTAATTTATCAAGTGTATGCAATATATGAAGTGATAAATTAAGTACTGACACGTTCTATGGGCGTTTGTGGATGCTCATAGCATTATTCTCGGACTTAAGCTAAATAACTATATGTACCTAGATATTTATATAAGGCTATATTAGTATAGAAAGGGAAGTTATGTGCCTGTACCAGACACTCTGTACTCTTGCTAGTTTATGGTCAAATGGCCAGATTAATTGTTAATTATGTCTAGTCTTATATAATGGTATTTTCAAATAATTCTATGTCTGGTTGGGGATGTATAAAGTAAATTAACACAAAATTATATTTAAATTATGTTTTGTATTTAATGTCTATGTGTAGTTTGTTGTCCTTGTAATTTATTAGTTTTTTTTTTTAATTATAAATGGAGAAACAAATATACAAATATATAAATTATATTATATATTACCTTAGCTTTTCATACTCGTTTCCAGATTCACATCCCTGCTCTTCGGACGTGGAAATGAAACGGCTAAATATGATATGTACATTAAATTCTGACTTAGACCTCATTGTACAATGGGGATTAAGAAACCGCTTAGAATTTAATGCTTCGAAAACTCAATGCTGCCTTCTGCCGAAAAAGCGAGACGCACCCCCTGCCATTATCTATGAATTTCACTAGCATCGAAGAAACTATTCAGCTTGCAATTCTAGGTATGTGTATCACAAACAATCTTTTGTGGACATACTTAACGTCGCCAAAAATGCCTCAAGATGTTAAGGTTTCCTTTGGAGATGTATGAAATTCTTTTCTTTTTTTTTAACATGTTTGCCTCATATAATAATCAGCTGAAAAGTAAAAAAATGATCTGATGTGCTCGGAAAGTGTAAAAGCAATTCGAACATGTTTGCGTCATAATCTTTTTTTTTGATCGGAGACAGGAACCTGGAACACCATCGATACTTTTACGTCACTCGAACACCGATGTAATGTTTCCTGTATCTCGCTCTTTTATCGTTACTTTTACGGTAAGTGCTCGAATGAAATAGCCAGTTGAATTCCTTCCCTTAAACGATTCAACCGTAATACTCGCGCTTCCAGGAATGCTCATCAGTTTACTCTTGAACCCAATTTCGGTCGTACTGTGAAGTACAGGGATTCGTTCTTTAGCCGTACTACGCGAATGTGGAACACCTAACTAATGTTCACCGACATCTCCTTTCAAATGCCCTCCCACTTACCTAAAGTTCACACTGTGTTTCTGATATATAAAGAGTACAAAAAAAAAAAACATTTTCAAGCATAACTCAGAACAAGTTGAATGTTATCGAAAACATTTTATGCAAAATTTGTAATATGTAATTACTTTTTTTTTTTTTGAATAGATGAAGTAAAAAAGATATTATTAAAAAAAAAAAAACTGGACACAAGTAAAAGAAACTTAATATTATTTGCATTTTTTCTCTAAAACGGCACTGTTTTTTAAAAATCATTTACTCATTTTTAAATGATCTAATTTCCAAAAAAAAGGTCTTTAAATTTATTAATCGTACCGCAACATAAAATAATTTCAGATATTTTTACAGGAAACGCAACCTGTTCAAGTATGGGTGGCACAATTTTCTTATATTAAAATAAATAATAATAAATAATAAATAAAAGTTGGGCGATTTTTAAATTGTAAAAAATCGAAAAAAAATTCTATTGTTTAAAATTTACAGTAGTCCCTGGCCATAATTTTTCAAATAAAATTTTTTTTAGCAAATCGCAGACTGTACTTGATTATGCTCAATAATTCCATTATTATAGATAGTAATTGTTATTTAGGAAACACAATTTGTTTTGTATTGACTTTTAAATTTATTTTTTATAAAATTTAACATACTGATGCTAAAGCGAAAATAAATATAAATTAATTACTGTCCAGAAATTCAGTTCAGTTCTGCACTTTGGCATTGGTACTACTCAGGATCTGAACTGGAACAAGCTCAAATTCCAAAATCTCGAATTTCATAACAATGATTTAAAAAATCTCTATCGAGATTTTTATCGAATTTCAATTATAATTTAGTAAACTTTTCCAACCGAAAATTTGTATAAAAAATTGAGACAGCCTGCCGTTGTTTTTAATTATTTGTTTTCTAATTTAAATTAAGTTTTTTTATGGTCAGAATTTACAATATTTTTCCTTTATATATCCCAAACTATATGATCTAGCATTTAAGCACGCATCTTATACCAAATCAAAACAATGATCAAAAAATTGGTCTGCAAGTTCTTAGTATTTAGTTATATTTACTTAAAACCATCATTTTAATATAAAAAAAATATCGACCCGTTTTTAAAAATCCAAAACTGAAATTATTGAAATGCAATATTATTGAGAATTTATAAATCCTCTCGCATGAAAATTTGTGAGAAAATCTTAAATCGAAACCCGGTTTTTAAAAATCATTTGTAAGTATAGATTAATTATTGTAAGGGTTTTCAAAATATTACCTATCAAAATTTTTATGGGATACCTTACCAATCCTTTAAATAAACATTAACAATCCCGTATAGCACTGAGCACTTGACAAGATCCAAATGAGACCTAAAATGTCAAAATCGAAAAATGTCAGTAAAGTTTGGTCTCTTGAGACTAAGCCTCGTCTCGATATAGATTCAACTTTTCAGTCTCATCTTTTTTGCTTAGTAATTGCGTTGAAATATTTGATTTGAGAAACTTACCATCCAGAATTCCAAAATACAAAAATACTGAATACCGAATGGTATTTAACAAATAATAAAACAAAGTGCTTAGTCATTGGAGACATATGTAAATAAATATTCGGTATTTTAGGATGCGGTATTTTGGGATTGAATTTTGGAGCACGGGGTAAAATAATGGGCTGGGTACGAGGCGGTCATTATGTTTCACAAATAACAACATTCAAAGAACAAAATGGCTCCTTACTTGAAGCAGGGAGTATATATTATTAGCTGTATCAAAAATGACCCTTGTGACTATAACTTACTACTTATTAGACAACTCAAGAGTAAAATTTCTCGAAGAGCATATTTTATGAGTTTACGCATTTCGTTATCAAAAAACAGTCAATTGTTTTTCTTTCTCGAAAAACAAAATAAATCGTAAAGTAAAAATAATTCAGTAAAGTAAATATCTCACTGATGCAGCTATTCGGCCCAGGTCTATATGCAATACATTAGGTACATGAATATTTATAAATAGCGTGATACCAAAGCTCAAATTATTAATGTACTTTACGTCATAAGAACAGATCAAAGATTTCCAAAACCACTTCTTTTATGTCATCAATTTTCCAACAAAAACCAATTTAAATCAAAAAACAAAAATAACCACAACAACAACAAAAAAAAACTCCGATAGACAATAAAAAAAGAAAAAGAAATTTCAACCACCCACTCACTCAGTATATATATAAAAGCCATCGAAGACATTAGGTCAAATAAATGAGAATTATATCCTTTCATTCATTTAACACATTTATTCCGAATGGCTTTTCACGTCAAACAAAATTCAAGAACACACTCACCAGAAACAAAAACGTCCATTCAATTCTGCATCATCAAAAAAGAATGAATAGAAGAACAAATAAAAAAAAAGAAGAAAAAGCGAGGAGAGCCTTCTTAAGCTTTGTACACGCCAGACCAAAGCCAAAAGCACAGAAATCAAACCTACTGACACCCAACCCCCATATCGATTGAATCAAATTGACAAATACCTTTGTTTGGCCGTAATCCCTAACTGATTGATTTCGATGATCCTCGAGATTTGATAGAGTAATGTTCATATTGAATTGTTGGTTGTGTTTTTTTTTTTTTTTGTCTGATGTCTACCCTATTTTTATTTCTTTCACCGCCACCGCCGCTGACACTCTTTGCGCACCTCCTTCGTGTTAAAGGACGACATATACAATGAAAAGAAACAAGAAAAGCCAAGAGGATATCAAAGGATTTTTCATGTGCTCTGCATTCATCAGATACAATACCTCCTCGTATTATGATTCCACTTGCTTTTTCAATCCCATTCTTCACTCATCCTAAATCCCCTTTGACCTCTCTTCTCCCAAACCCTCTCTTTCACGAACCCCTAAAAAAAAAAGTATTTATTTCAATTTAATTTGAACACCCTTCATCTGATGGTGTGGCATCTGTCCGGGCCGGCCAGGCCGGGCCAGGGCAAGGCACAGCACATCTTCATCTTCATCATTGGCTTTGGCAGCATCAACATCGGAATCGGCATTGGAGAATCATCGGAACAAGGGCCATAGGATGTTGCATTACAAAACCGAACCGAGCCGCTCCGATCCCAGAAAGAGAGAGCTCCCTGTGCAAACATCAGCACAACAGAATCAGGGATCTTTGCACAAAAGTATATAGTTCCAGGGGGCAGCCACAGCCACAACAAACACTACAGAAAAGGATAGGACTAAAGTGTATTATTTATCCTATTTGATAAATAGCAAGGACAACGTCAAATAGCGAACAGAAACGGAAGCGATGAAAAGGATGACAACAGACAACAGCAACAGAAAAACATTCAGGGCAAAGCAAACAATCATCTTTTGACACTTCTTCGCGTCAATGATTCCCAAAGTATGATATAGAATTAGAAGATGCCATCTGCTGGTGAGAGATGGGGTTGGTATGTTGAATGGCCATATTTAGGATGGGAAGATAGGAAGATGGCGAAGGCCGGGGCCTTGGTGTTCTCAGGCTATACTATATCTACGACTTTCTTCGATTACTTTCATTAGGTTCTATATTGGTGGAGGAGCCGTGGAAAAGTGCGCCGAAAGGGGTAAATTTCTCATTCAACATAAAAGGCAGACAATATTTTTTTTGTTTGCCCCGTCTTTTGTAAAAAATAAAATAAAAAAAAAAAAAAGTTCTTTAATGGGAAAAGTTCTTGCCGGATATAATCATCGTAGAGCGTATCGTCTGTGGTGGCAAGCGGAGGCGACATACATCGAAACGCTGAGCACAAACAAACACAATCACAAAACTCACAAATAATAGCATACTAAATTCAAGCCAAGCAAAAGCATCATCACCAGCAGTAACACCAACAACTATCACCAGCACACTCTTTAAAGTCTTAAGGATCTTCCCTTCTAGAGTGTCATCCTTTTTTCCGGCTTTTTGCTCTATTTTCTGCTGTTTTGATGTTGCGCCTTTTTATACTTTATTTATTTTTATTTTATTTTTTTTTTTCTTATACAAAGCGCAAACATGAAACGTGATAATTTGATGAGGAATTTTCCTTAAATGCCATCATGGGAAATTTACTTTGGGTTTCATCTCATTAACATGGGAGGTTGACTGAAAAGATATAGAAACAATTCGCCTTACAAAATGATTGTGTGCTGACAGCCCTGGCGCTGTTGATGGATTTGTTTGTTTGCTTTTTTTTTTCTTTTTTTTCTAAGAAAAGTTTTTTTTTAGACTATAGGAAAGCCGTCGACCGAAGGGGGGAAGGGTATTTAAAAAGTCATTTAAATTAAATGAGACGTCGTTGTCAAAGCATCGTCGAATGACACCGAAAATGGTTTACACTTTGTGAAGGAATGATTTTTTTTTTATCACTTGCAGGCTTTTTTCTTTGTTGTCAGACTTTATTTTTAATATACGCATAGATAATGGAAAGAAAAAACTTTTATATTTTATTAAAATTTTTGAAAGTTTGCAAAATAAGTAACTCATTGGAGATGTTATCAAAATCAAATTAAATGACCTTAAAAAAGAAGACGTATAATAGTTTCGTTTGGTTGCTAAAATCAAATGTCGCTCTCAGTTGTATATTTTCGTGAATTTCAAATTGTGTACAGAGCTAATTTTGTTTCCAATCTAAATGAAAAGAATTTATCCCCAGGGATGCATCATTTGAAATGAAAGCAGATCATCTGTTTTTTTTTACTTTTTTCATTTTAAATATTTGTGCACATAGTTGTTGAAGTTAAAAGAAAGAAATTCAGGACGAGGACAAGTATAATTTTACTGTGAGTATTAACCTATTTTTGAGGTTATGACTATTAACTGGCTGAATGGAAACCACAATATTGAAAAGAAGTGGATTAGATAACATTTTTCTGTTTTTTTTTTTAACTAGATGCAATAGGGTGGTAAAAGTATGAAACCTTGGGTTTTTTCATTCGAAATTATCGTGGGTTGGGGTCAGAATGCCGAAAACCGAAATTCTGCAAACCAAAATTTCGAAAATTCAGAATCTTGAAAATCCAAAATCCTGGAAAACAAGAATCCCAAAGACCCACATCACGAAAATCAGAAATTCCGTAAACCTAAAATCTCGAAAATCCAGAATCCAAAAAATACAGAATCCCGAAAATCCAACATCCCAAAATCGAAATCTTCAATAATTACATACATGTAAAATTTAAAAATTGCGCGAATTTTTACTTGGAAGACGGACATAATCCCAGATCCAGAAAACCCAAACGCCTTATTCAAGATAGTTCTTCAAAATGTTGTTCTCTTTCAGCTGATAGGTTGTTTACTGTTTTTGTAAATTTTATTTAATTTAATCACAAAAACAACTTTATTAATTATTTTTAAAGAGAACTTAACGGAACTGGACAGTAATCTTGTTACGAGTATGTACTCCTTTACTTCAAAAGTGGGTTTATTTTACTGAAATCGAAATCCCTAATAATAAATTTTTATTAAATGGTAATTAATCGATATAACTATTCGGGATTGCGATTATGAAATTTCGGGATTTTTGGTTTTCGGGATTCTTGGTTGTCAGGATTCTGGGTTTTTGAAATTTTGGGATTTCGTTATAAATGTAAATCTCGTCACCAGTTTGTTTACTTGACCACTGTTTTTTTTTTGAAATTTTAGAGAAGAATATTTCGAAAATTGAATCAGATTTAAAATCACGGCAAACATAAGCACCACGAGGTAAAGCAAGATGGGGCACTCGTCCTTCCATGGCAGAAATCATTTTTTTTTTTAAAGTTTTATTATGGCTACTTAGAGAGAGAGAGAAGGAAGATTAAGAAAACCGAAGCTGATTCCCAGCGAAATAAATGGCCACAGTTAAAACATCTAGCTGAACACGGTGAAGGATGGAGACGTAGTCCCAAGTGGGGAAACGATGTCTCAACTGAAGCTCATATCTTGGACCATTGATTCTTCCAATGTTCCAACTCACCAATGTTCTAATTGTTTCAAAATGTTCCACTGGAATCCGATTGGTCCACGATCAGTATCATGTTTAGCTTGACCACATTTATTAGCAAGTACATTTTTTAATTTTTTCGAAATTTTTTATACCCCTCCGTTGTATAGATGTGATATCCATGCATTTTTACATGAAAATAAAACTCCACAGTCCACACATCATGTCCTATTTAGGTAGTCAATATCACCAACTGACTTTACTAAATGTGTGATGTATATAATATTGAGGACTCTTTCTTTCTCAATAACAAAAAGAGCAAATAAATAAAATAAAAACAAACCTATAATTTTTTGTTCTCAATAAAACAAAGTAAAGGTTTTTATTTATTTTCTTCTAAAAGTCTTTTTAACAAAAATTCAAAGGATTTATTGTAATGTCCTATGTTAAAGAGTTTCTTTTTGACGTTTTGTGTTTATAATCTAAACAAGTTCACCCATTAATTCAAAACTCATATAACAATATACCTATACGACAAACATTTCAGATATATCATAACTTTATTAGTTTTACTCGTACAACAAAAAAAAAAAAAATAAACAAACTTTGGGAGTGTATTGTTTGATAACATTTTAGTGTTTATTGATTGAATGGACTATAAAATAAAACATAAAAGGGTATAAGTTAGTTTTTGTCTTTTACAAATTGACTGTCTGTATTTATGTTAAGGTTTTCGAGATAAAATATAATCAAGGACCAATGGTGCTGATAAACTTTTACCCCAACTTTGAAATAAAAGTTACAAAAACATTGATACTTTACCTAGTAGCTATCGTTTTTGATACTTTTTTTTATTATATTTTATGTTTACTTGATTCATTTTAATGTGGTCTGTGAGAAAAAAAACGCAGTTTTATTGCAAAATGATGAGAATTTACTAAAACAACTTGTAAACATTAAAATTTAAAGAAGGTATTTGCGATGCCTAGGGCGGCGCTCTACTTGTTTAACATTTTTTTTTAAAGTAAATTACAAAATATTTATAGTCGAACAAAATAAATTTAACTTGGTTTGGGCATTTTGAGGTTTTTGGACTGAAGTAAAGAATTTTTGGTTTAAAAGGGAGGATTCGGAATGGTGCAGTTTGATTTTATTTTCCAAAGTTTAATTTAAAAATAGTAAACAAAGAATTAAACGAGAGATTTTGGCATTAAAACAGGCTAAATAGAGGAATTTACATGCCTTTGGATTTGATACCATATTCAAACTATTTAGTTTTTTTCTTAGAATTTTGTTGCAGTTTCGTTTTCCTGAAAAAAACGTTTATGAAATGGTGCATGTTTTAAAAAGTTGTTTTAAAAATCATTTTTTTGACATTTATTTGAATAAGTTTTTCTCTTTTTTAAGTACTTCAATGAGCGTCTCGTGAAGAGGAATACTATACGTATTTTTGAAAAGTATAGGGAAAAAATTCAATACTTTTTTTCCTTGCAAAACAAATATATTTTGAAGGAGGCGGGAATTAAAAATAGGATTTTGGAACTAACCAATTTTTAGTAATACTCTCATTTCTCATCTCTCTCAGGGATGAAATCAACATATTCGGTTTGAGGCATTGGACCGCCTTAAAATAAAGTCTGATTCAGACATACTTTTTTTTTGAAAATAATTTAAACTCCGAAACAGTTTGAAATACGTTATCATTCAGAAAGCGAAGCGTGAAGTGGAAAATGATTTAAAAAAACATAAATGAGTTCTCAAAAAAAAAATTGGATATGAAAAAGCGTTAAAATGACAGTTTTTCGAAGTTAAAGATCACCGTGAGCCATTTTTGAAAAAAAAAAATCAAACTTTACCTGTTATAACCCTTTTCCGAGAACTTTTTTATTACAATGTAATAAAAAAGCAAGGTTAACGATAAGCACGAGAGACATGATGAAGCATGTTTTATGCTAATAAAATCCAAGCTAACCAAATAAGACGCCAATAAACAGTCTTGAATTTACCCTTATGCTAATTATGTCTAACCCTAGGGCATCACGAGACCGAGGGCACCACAGAGAGAGAAATATACAAAAACTTTTGTTTTATATTCTTAATAATTTAAAACATAGCAACACTTCATTAATAATATTTTCCCAAAAAAAAACTTTGCGTTATTTAATTATATATTATTACAATTTAATCTGCAAACGCGAAAAACATTAATGAATTTCGATGAACCAAAATAATTTATATTAACAAAATAGAAATAAAACACAATAAAATAAAATAAAATAAAATAAAATAAAATAAAATAAAATAAAATAAAATAAAATAAAATAAAATAAAATAAAATAAAATAAAATAAAATAAAATAAAATAAAATAAAATAAAATAAAATAAAATAAAATAAAATAAAATAAAATAAAATAAAATAAAATAAAATAAAATAAAATAAAATAAAATAAAATAAAATAAAATAAAATAAAATAAAATAAAATAAAATAAAATAAAATAAAATAAAATAAAATAAAATAAAATAAAATAAAATAAAATAAAATAAAATAAAATAAAATAAAATAAAATAAAATAAAATAAAATAAAATAAAATAAAATAAAATAAAATAAAATAAAATAAAATAAAATAAAATAAAATAAAATAAAAAGTGCGTATACGCTCAAGTACTTCATTTATTGTTTATTATCTTGAAATATACTAACAACCATAAGACCTTTTAAAAAGTATTCATTCTATTTTTTTTAGGTCAGATAACATAAGCAACGAGTGACTTACTTTCTATCAAAATAATTTCCAAAGTATGTGAAATAACATTACCGCATATTAAAAATAGTAAAAAATGGATTTTTCAAAAAAATTTCAAAAATGTTATTTTTTTGAAAATTCATTACTTATTTTTTTTTGTTGTATAAACTACAAAAAATCATTGGATTTTTTTTTAAGTTTACGTGCAGACACGCAATGATCCTAATAGTATGTAGTTCCATTCTAGAAATTCAATTAACTTACTTTTTGGGGGCAAATTTTTTTTTTTTTAGTTCAATTATTTAGTCAGATTGTTTAAAATTTGTCCATTTTTGTAAATAATTTCTGAAAATCTTAATATAAAATACTGTGTACTAAATAAACTTATTTGCCTAAAAAACAGTTAACAATATTTTGATTTGGGCATTATTTCCTGAAATTTGGTTGTTATTTCCTTAGATTTATTTGGGCAATAATTTCAATTTTGGGTGTTTCCAATTTTAAATATTTTTTTTTTTATTTCGGCCCTTTTTTCTTAAAATTTGTAAATAAAGGAAAAAATTAGATCCACAATTTGGGCAGAATTTTTTTGGGCGACATTTACAAATTTACTTAGGCATTATTGCCTGAAGACGTTTAAAACGAAAAAAATGGTGGATTTTCAGTCCCTGTTTTGAAATTATGTTAGCATTTTACGTTGGAACAAAGAAAATTTATATTTTTAATTAAAAAAAATTATTGGATAGACTCAACTGAACACACAAGCGACACCGATTGTGTTCACTTTGTCTCGCAAAATCAAAATCGATAACTGGATTAAAAATACCTTCCATACCTAACTTAACATTATTATTAGTTCCCATTCATTGAAAAATTCAACAAAGACCAGGCAACACTATTATGAAGCAAATTATGCGTATGCTATTTCATAGCTTATATATTCGAATAATATAAAGGGCCCCAAAACTTGGCTCCATCTTTTTAATTCAAATAAAATATGCTGAAGGCATATTTGAAATTTCTTTTCCAAAATCACACAAAATAATATATAGACGTACCCCCCATGCGACATACGTACGTATGCATAATATATTAAATAAAAAGCACAGAACTCTAAAACTGCAAAGAAATATGTATGTGGATAACCAGACCGGAACAAGGACCAACTTTCTCACTGCCCATATTTCTTGCCTCAAACGAAAACGGATCGCAGGAAGTGAACCAAAGCCAAGATGTAAACTACTTCAGTCGGTCGGCACTTTTTAGCACAACACAAGAATAAGATAGCATGAGAAGTAAGAGGCTCAGGATGTTGATGTCGAAACTTGCACATGAAATTAAACTTTTTTTTTTTATTTTTTATTTGGTTGTTGTTGTTGCTGTGGTGCAGTTACTTTTATACTGCCACGCTTGTACATTACATTACCTTGAAGTGGTGAGGTTTTTCATTTTCGTTTTTATTATTTTTTTTTTATTTTTTGAATCTCTCGCACAGCAAGAGGCAACTCTGGCTTCACAATCATTTCCAGCTTGTTACCAAAGTTGAAATGAAATATTAAGATAGCACAAGGACTTCAGAAGACAAGCTAATTTGAATACACTACACTTGCTAAAGAGTAAACCTACTAAAATCGAGGCATTGTAGAGAGTGTAAAGGATGTGCAGACGGTCTAACATTTATTCCACATACGCCCGAGTGTACTGTTTATGAGGATAATATAAGGTGGTGTTTTCTCATCCGTTTTTATGTTCGTTTTATGAAAAAGTTTTAGATTTTTGCTTTAGAACAACAAAAAAAAAAAAAGAGGATAGATGTAACGGGAAATATGCATTTGAGATGAAGAAAGTTAATAAATATCTTGGAGTTGAAGGTCTTGCTTCTCATGGTGAATGTAAAACATAAAGAGCGTTTTTGTGGTTTGAAAATGTTTTGTGGAATAGAGTTATTTATTTTTAACAATGTAACATACATTGTCAGTTTTTGAACATTATACTTCAGAAACAATATTCATAATAAGTTTGATTTTAAAAATGAAAACAATGAGGTTCATGTTTAAGTTTTACATCCCATATTTAAGAGGCTTTTAAAGTTAATAGCTCCTTTACTTATTTATGATAAAATCGATGAAAAATCATTGGTTAGATTTAAAATAAAATCTATCATTAGTGTACATATGAAAGAACTTTACTAGTAAATCAAGCTGATCTACTACATCAATGCCCCTACCGAAGTGAAAGATAATTCAACCAAAGAAGTATTCAACGATCTCCTCGAGAATGGGAAATGAGTGCATCTTTGGTTCAACAGTTCAAGAACGAAGCCTGCACGAAAAAAACTTCCTACAATGAATAATACAGAATTTTAGAATTTGCAGCGGGGCGGAATGTCATCATAGCTAACACTCAATTCATTTGGGAGGATACATCGTTTCTGAACGATGATCCTATCAACTTCTTCACCGACGACGGATCAAAAACGGATGATGAGGTTGGTGGAGGCGTATACTCTGATATACTAAACCTGAGTCTCTCATTTCGTCTACCTGATAATTGTAGCGTGTTCCAAGCTGAAAATATTTTCTCACACAACCAGGCCGCGTTAAAATCGCTAGACTCTGTCTCTACGAATTCACTAACAGCCCTAAACTGTGGATTATCTCTTACGGAGATGGCCACACAGTTCAATATTCACCTCTGCTGTGTGCCGGGCCATAGAGACATTCCAGGAAATTGCAAAGCCGATGAACTTGCAAAAGAAGGAACAACTTTAACTCTGCTGGCTCACAAAGCTAGTGTGGGTATGCCTCTGGCTACATGCAAACTTTTGCTAAAGCAAGATACTATAGAGAGAACAAACTTTAGGTAGAATAACATCACCTGCTTAGCGACAAAACTAATTTGGCCTAAACTTAGTGCCAAACGCTCTAGGCAGTTGATCTCTCTAAATAGATTGCACATTAGCTATGTTATAGGTGTCCTGACTGGACACTGCTTAATAGGTAGACATGGCACTTCGACTTGGGGCTCCTGCAAACGATTTCTGCAGGAGTTGCAGGGACGAAGAGGAAGAGGAGACAGTCTCTCATCTTCTTTGCACCTGTCGCGCACTATCACAAAGGCGAAAACTCCATCTTGGAGAATTCCTCTTCGATGATCCCAGCGATGTAGTAAACTGCGACATCACTTGTCTCCTGCGCTTCATTCGAAGCTCTAACTGGTTCAACGAGGGAGGTTGATCAACTGATCCATGTGCTATCACAACGGACCTAATTTTGGTCTAAGTGTGTTGGACTTCCAAGCCAACAGCCACCTTAACCTAACCTAACCTAACCTAACCTAACACTCATTTCCTCAACCTTGATGTGAATTGGTGATCGATAGAACATAAAACCCAAAATCAAACCAGTCACACTGTCGCACTAAACGTTCCGGGGGCAAATATAGGTCCACTATTTGGTTATATCTCAAGGACAGATACGGATATCTGATCTGCTGAAATCGCGAGAGGGCACCAAAACTTTTTTTGACCACGTTTTCTTAATCTCCCAGCTGTTGACTCCTGATTGCCGAACTTAAATCGTTTGGAAAATGTGTTTTTCACCTTATCGATAAAATTTGGTCGGATGAAAGTACTCCCAATAAATCGAACCTTGGCATTAAGGTTTGGAGTTAAAGTTGTTAGATGATTCCCTAGGAGTATAATGACATTTTTACCATTAACGCTAAACTTATTTGTCTCAAAAACAGCCAAACCAATTGATGAAATTTTTTTCTGCGTTTGCAGTTTTTAACGATATCTTTTTTAGAACAGTTTTTTTGGTTTTCAATTTGTATAACGGTTCAGTTTATTTCATGAAAAAAGATTCTTTATGTTTATCATAGTATTGAACGTCAAATGTTATTTTGTCTTATTCACCAATTTTTCATGCTTTTTTTAATTATTTTTTTTTATCAAAAAAAAAACTATCTACAAAAAGTCTTTGAAGTTAAATTCTCAATTTTGGATTAGTTTTCAAATAATATCAAACATTTCGAAATGTAATCAGTGTGACCAGAAAATCAATAACTCATTTTAATTTATTTTCCACAAAACAGCAAGTTAAATTTGTGTCTCGAAATATTTTCGATTGAATTTTTGATATAAAATCTAGAATTCATGATTAACGGTACATCCGATATCGAGAATAGTGTTCGCTTCGCATTTTGTTGTTATTTTAGTGTGAAAATCTTTAACTTCTCTTAGGTTCCAATCGAAAATAACTTTTTTGAATGTTTTTTATCAAAAATTCTAAATGTTAAAAAAAACGTTAAAAGCGCTACATTTTACATTGGCCAATAAAAACTTCATCCGCCAATAACATCTATCATTAGTTCTGTTGGATGTTAGCACTAGATCGCCCTAAGTCACCCTGAATTCGCGCTAAAGTGTTTTGTGCTACCCTTTTTTCGACCTATAGGTAATTTGCCCCATGTTCGATGTGAGCTCGGACTTAACTCTCAGGGCGCTCTGAATGACCCAGATTCTTCTTAGGTTTCAGAAGCGTTTGGGTGAACTCAGTAGAATTTTTGGTATAAACATAATCAATCATAAATATCCTTAAACGAATTTGTTCTTTTCTAAAAGGTTTATTCAATAGTGTATTTTGCTAAAGGCAAAATACTAAAAGTTCAAAAGAAACGTTAATCAAACTTGGACTCTTTGCCTATCGTCCTTGACTTAGTTCAAAATAAAAACCTCTAAAGTAATATATAAAAGGCGGTTGTTCATGTAAAATCAGCAAACCACTAGCTCATTCACTTTAAAGTAACTTTTACTAAACTTATACTCTCTTATACCTACATACTCAACTTTTCAATTCAAGATAAATATGAAACTTTTATTCTGAAATCCAAGCAAATAAAAGCAATTCCATTAGCTTTTACGTTTATATTATTATAGGTTTGGCGGGAAAAGAAACTTCAATATTTATTTTCATGTTAAAATTTTCTTTTCTTTCCATTCATATATTCATAGAATATAATCAATCCTCAAGTAATATTCCTTTTTATTCTCTAACAGCCCCGCATAAAGTATAAAAAGCTACCTACCCCTAACATACATATGTATATGTACAATTCACTAATGTAATAATCGAATTGTTAAGGAATACCATTACAAGCCCTCTTAAGGCTATACAAAATTTTTATGTAGGTACAGATGATGCTGCTGCTGCTACTTTCTAACCCTCCTTTTTGCCACACAAATCCCAATTGCTAAATTTGCATTTTCGAACACAAGTTTACATTATGAAATTGAATTGACTTTTTAGTTCCACATACAAGTTTTGGCAAGAATCCATCCACATTCAAAAACTCGGTAAATATCATCTGCACACAGAATAAAGCCAAAGAAAGAAAGAAGAAGAACAAAATTCTTGAAAAATAGATATTTCAATATGCAGGCGCACAAGAGCCCCATCATATCCTTTTGTGCAAATTTTAGTGCATCCAGAGGTTTCATTGGTTTTTTGAAGTTAATATTGTTTGCACAGAACTCACCCCCAAGTGCTACACTGCTCTATGTCAAACACACTTAAAAGCATATCCTTAATGCTGCTGCTGCTGCTGGTGCTGCTGCTCTTCCTGCTAGATGCTGATATATACCATCACAAAAGTCTCCTGACCCAGATTAATCTTCTTCATCTTCTTCCCTCAGATTCTTGAGTGTGGGCGAACATTTTTGGAAATTGCCGTAAATAATGCGATTAGTTGATGAAGTGATTTTTCGAATATCATGTTATATACTTATAAATAACAACAAAACAAAAAACAACTGTCTTTCCTATCATGCCGAATGGCTAAGGGAGGGGGGATGGTTGCTGCAGAATGATGGAGGTGTTGTGAATTTCGATTAATAAAAGTCGTGATGACACAAGTCGATTGGAGATCATTTGCCACCTTATACAAATTGAAGTGCTTTTCAATCTTCTCATTAATTTTATTTATAGTTTGATAAACAACAACAACAACACCAAACCAAGCCAATCCTTTGGCAGGCTATTAATTTTTTTTTTTTTTTGTTTCTTGCTCCTTTCTATACCTCTCTCTTGACTTGTGAAATCCAAAAATGGATATAGGGAAAGTGGGGCTATAACAATTTTTCGTTTCTGTATATAGTTAGATACTTTATATTTATGGAACGTGTTATTACAATGACATTAAAGATTTTATCAAAACAAAGTTGGTCTTTTTCCGGTGCTGAGGATTTCGTAGGATTTATTGTAACTTATCGAATAATAAATTGTAATTTGTTTTGATGATTATGGGCAACCATGATTTAATTATGAAAGTTTATACAGTTAAACTGTCTTGCTCATTTCAAAACTTGGATAAGTTTACCTTATCAGTCATTGTAATTTTTAATACATAGCTAAACCATATCGCCAGTACTCAGCAGGAGCTGCTTTTGTCCTGCAGTTGCTATAAGTTTTTTTTTTGGCAACTTATTCTCTGAGATATGGATCTTTAACTTCTTTAATTTCAATATTCAACAACTCTATTTTTTCAACCACTTTTAACTTCCATAAATTGTATGAAAAATTGTTATCCTTAAAAATTAATTCCATCACATTTTCCACCACCAACAATAACTGTTTAATATCCTACAAAATTCTTCTAAAATTCCTTAAACCACGTTAATTATTCTCCTTGAATTAATAATAATTCTTCCTTATTTTTGTAAACGTTTTTTTTTTTTTTTTTTTTTGTTGTTGTTGTATCTCGTTGATGCTACACTTATACCTGTCACGTAAAAAGTATTAAACCTTTGAAGGCAGCGGAGTTAATGATGTTGAAATGTTCATTTTGCTGTCAACGGGAACCTTTTTATTGTCTTTTTGACAAGTTAATTAAATTCAACAAGCAAGACAGGAAGTCTTTCAAATTTCTTACCGAAGTAGTACCTATATATAGATATCGGGCTTTTCTTGTTTTTTTTTTTTGTGTAATTCCTTTTTATTTTTTTTGTTTCTTATGGTTAAGATTCACAGGAAGAAATATTAAACAAGCAGATATAAAATACCTTCATAATTGTTATGATTTTATTTTTTTTTTTTTATTTTTCACGGATGCTAATTAATTTGCGGCCGTTGGCAGGTTGTGTGTTTGGCATTCGTTTATTTTCATCTTTTCGCCTACAGTACACACTCTTTGTTTAGAATAAGCAAATTAATGAAAAGTATTAAGAGAATATTTAATAATAAAAAAAAACAAAAGGGGTTTGTTGTTGTTTAATTTTATTTTTATTTTTCAAGAGGTATCGAACTTTTGATGTAGAAACAAACTGTCAAATGAGCTATCATTTTGTTTATAAATAGAAGTCAATGAGTTTTTAGAGGAGGCTTAAACTTCTAACAAATAATAAAATACCCAGATGAAGAAAATATATTTCTGACGTCGAAATTTTGAAGGCGAGAATTAAAGTAAAATTTTGGTTTTTTTTATCAATTCATTTCAAAATTCTTTCAACTCAAGTCCTTCTTCTGTGAAATTCAAGTTGCAAAAGAACCTTTATGACGACTTTTTTTTAATTATCTTATGCTCGCTGTGTTATTTGGTGTTTCCTGGATCCTGCAACCAAATTTTCAGGCATGCATTTTGCATTAACCTGCAACTTTGGGTTTCCTAAATATTAAATTAAAAAAAAAAAATTTTTTTACGAAGTTCAAAAATGTATAATACCTGTCAAAATGATGTTATTGAATACATAATTCGTTTGATGCTTTTGCATACAACAATTGATCAAAATTCAAATAAATCATTTTTTGATTTTTTGAGCAAATCGAAAATCAAAACATTGTTCCATGGCAGGTAACACTATGTCCAATTTTTTAGAAAAATCATTTTACAAAGAATATTCAACACTAATTTTAAACTACTGAAATTTTGTTCATAAAAATCTGTTGATTTCCTATCAGGAGTTTCGCCCGAAAACCGTTTCCCCCGAAATATTTTTGTTCCCCTGGATTTTAAAAAGCTTTCAGGAGTTTCGCCCGAACAAGATTTCACTTCGAATTTAGAATTGACAGTTTGAAAAAAAGTATGTTCAGGAATTGAGCTCTCAATAATTTTCCCGTCTCTGTTATGGAAACAGAACCGAACCTAAGTTTTTTTTTTTTTGAATATAAAAAAGTATAAAATTAATGATGTGTTGCAATTTCACAAAACCCCTCGCGATTTCAGGGTTTTCCTGCATTTTGCTAAGCAGCAGGTCACTTTGCTTGGAATTTATTGATTTGCTCCTAATATAAACATACAATTTATTACATTATTTTGTTTTTGCAACCCTTAATAAAATAAAATTACTTACATTTGTAATTCGGTGTTTCTCTGTTCGCTTCCAAAAAATAAGTGAACATTTTAGCTTTATATGACGTTTAATTTCGCCCGAATTGAATGCTGCCAATAAGGGAAATCTTTCTAACATGAAATTTTTTCGCTCGAAATTCACCAGGCAAAAAGAAAAAAGGGATTTTTTTCGGGAGGAATTTTGTTCACGCAAAACTCACAATAGGGCTGCTTATCTATTTAATTTTTGACGCAAATCTCGAGATCACATTTTTTTACCTTACCTTTAGGGATCATGTTCAAAACACAGTAAAGAAATTGAATATTGCTATTAAAATGCTTTATCCGTTCATCAACAGAAAATCACCACTTTCAAACGTAAATAAATACAAATATCACAAAATAAAGTTTTAAAGATGATGCTTAATCTCCCCTGGTATCATTCCACTTCTGACTTACACAGAAGTGCGAATGTTGAATTGATTTCTGATAGAATTCGTAAACTCTCAAATAATTTTCTGAATAACTGTGAGATTTCTGAAAATCCACTTATTTACCAGCTCTACTTATCTGTGATTGCAAACAATTAAATTTATTTCGTCTGCCATTTTTATTATTTATTTTGTTATTTATTCATATACATATACTTAAATTGCTCTTTTTTTCTTATTTAATTGATATTTATTAATCATTCATGTATTTATGTAACTATATATATTTTTTTTTTGTATTTATTTATTGATTTATTTATTTATTTATTGATTTATTTATTTATTTATTTATTTATTTATTTATTTATTTATTTATTTATTTATTTATTTATTTATATATTTATTTATTTATTTATTTATTTATTTATTAATTTATTTATTTATTTATTTATTTATTTGTTTATTTATTTATTTGTTTATTTATTTATTTATTTATTTATTTATTTATTTACTATTTATTCATTTATTTGTTTATTACTTCATTTACTTACTCATTTATTTTTTTTGTTAAATTATTCAGTAGCAAGAAAATATATTTCAAATCTCTGAATGTAAAACGTGCGGTCGTAGGCTTGTTGAAAAAATATTATCACGAAAATAAATAATAATAATAATAAAAACATTTTTTTACGAATGCAAGACTTGCCCTTTGGTACCAATAGTTGAATGAAAAAATAAGAAATAGTTATTTGGTCACCGCTAAATGTGCGTCTCAGCGGGAATGGTAGTGTTTACTTAAAATTAAAAATTTAAGAGGTTTAATGTGTCCAGCTTAACATAATTATAATATCAGCTCCATTCATCATATATTCCTCATCATCATATCATTCATCGGTTCCAAACATTTCAATATCTATGCAAACATTGTTGAAGACGGACAAAAATGTAAACAAAAAAAAAGTAAAAAAAAAATACTAAACATGCAAAAAAGTTGCCCCAAAAATGATCTACAAGTGTGTAAATTATTTAGCAGGAGTAGAAACTTCGGTTTGGACTTCATTGCATTCGAATTTATTTCAAAGATCCAAAATCGTTAATTCACAAAGGGAGCTACAATATTAAATGATATAAAATGTTTACCCGTTTTTTGAATTTTTCCTGTTTGGAATAATGTTTCAGAATACCGTCTCTTTCCCCTTTTTTACAGCTTATTATGTAATGCAAACAAAAAACACATTGACACAAACAATTTTAACCTATCTCTATCATGTAACTTTCCGAAACATTACACTAAAGTAAAATTAATATTCCCAATTAAAAGAGACAATCTCTACTATTTCAGCTTCTGACCCTATTTCAGTACCATTTCTACTCTTTAACAAATTGCTTTAAATTTGTCAATATTTTCATTTCAATAGAATCAAGTTTTTTCTTAAATTGAACTGAAAAGATGTTTTTAAATTTAAATAGGTAAATAAATACATAGTTAAAATTGCACCACAGAAAAGAACACACCCACATAGAAAAATGCCAAAGAAATTGGCTCTTCAATTATTCTTTACCATGGCAAAGTCAGATACCTAAAAGTTTTAGATGAAACGGTGACTCTTGCTTGGGGCTGATCAAAAAAAATTCGTTTTTCATTGAAAAACTTTTTTGATAATAATTCTTCGAGTAAAAAGAAAGTGAAAGTGAGTTTTAAAATTTTTTTTTTTGGTTTAATTTTTTTTTCTTATTCATTCCAGATTTTGAAACAGAGTTGTCTATATGTAGAGGTACGTTATAAGAATAAGATACTAAAGGTATATTGTTGCATGTCTATAGGTACACAAAAATATGGAATCTTAAAGTTTGTTGAGGTAAAAAGTTTGTTCTCACTTATTTTTTTTTTCGTCGATTATTTATTTCAAAAAAATCATAGTTAAAGAAACGCGACGACCACCCGCCGTAGTTCGTATAGCATACCGTTTTGAAACTTTAATTTCTTCTTAAGATTCCTTTAAAATAGCATAAGGATTTAAAAAAAAAAGTAAAAAAAAAACCTTCATCAAATGGCAGTAGCAGCTAAGTGCAAAGCACTTTGTTCTGCATCAAAGAAGATCGCATTAGAATGATAAATAAATCAAAGTTAAAAGTTGGGCAAGTTAGGGTTATAAAGTCATTTGTAGTAGGTATACTATTCACGTGGTAATGGTCGGTCGTTATGAAGAACCCAGGTAAGTCATAATATGCTTAAAAAGTTCAGAAGGTCAATTTCTATGTTTAAGTTTTAATATGATGCAAAAAAAAAATCTAATTAATGCGAAAAATATTTTCAACATGGATTTTCTATATTTTAGGAAGGATGTTTTTCTCATAGCTGAGTAATCTTTTTTAAACTATTACCTAAGCAGTGAGTTTTCATATTATTTATACGTACTAAGATTGCTGTTTGGAAAAAAAATAAAAGCTCCAGTAAATAAAGTATTTTCTGAAGAACTTTCATAATGGTTTCGGATAAACTTTATTTCTATGAATGGAAATGGCGAAGATATTTGTTTTCGAATTTATTAAAATATGTACCATCAACAACCTTTGCAAGATTTAAAAAGTGAATTTGTTTTTTAACTCTGATAGGGTTGGATTATGAACGCCTTGCAGGTTTACCACCTTATAGATTTGAAAAGGAACCTTAACTATTTTCAAAATATATTTTGCTTTTTAAGAAAAACCTACAAATTTTTTTTTACAATTGAGAACTTTGAAAAAATAAAATTTTAAGATTATAAACAAACGCTTTTCGTAAAACTTTTGAAAAATTTAATTTTTTTCGTTTAGGGCTTTATTTTTTAAAGGAAACAACACTCAATATAAAAAAAAATTAATTTAAATTTATTTACAATTTTTTCTATAGTTTTATTGAATCAATTCCATTTCTAACCAATTAAGTTATTTTTTCTTCAATATTTTGAAGCCGAATACTGACATATGGGATTTTGAAGAATGTGATTTTTCACAAGCCAATACAGTATTAAACTCATTTATAAACATTTGAAAAATATTTGATTTGACAATATACAAAAGGTTTTTGAAAATTTTGAAAAACCTATAGAGCAATTTTTCAATTTTTTCAAAAAAAACGTATTGTCAATAGTATTATTAAGAGTTTTTAAAATTTGTTTAAACGAGTTTAATATTGACAATATGGCATTTTGAAAAATCTGATAAGATGTTTAAAAACACACGCTTACAATTTCCCAGACCCAGGAAATATCACCAAAACTTTACAAAAAACTAAAATGCTTTGGAAACATTGCCGAAAAGTGAGGAATTATAATGCCCAAATTTTACAAAAACTATTTACATTGAAAATGTCATCAAAGAATTTGGGGAAAATATGAATTTGGGCCATATTTACAATTTTCGGACAGTAAAAAAAAAATATGGTCAATATTTCTAAATTAATTTGCCTAACATCTCATTGTTGTTTTTCGCCAAAAGGATTTTTTTCTTCATCCTGTAACTTAACCTACCAACCATCGCAATGTTGCAGCAAATGTACATAAAGTACAAAAACAAATGTACATAACGTACCTATGTCGTGTGCGTGTACACTGCTTTTTGATCGATTAATAATAGTTATTTTAAAACCTACGCATGTTTACTCTCATATATAATGCATATTTATATATATATCATGGTCATAGAATGCCCTATGTTTATTTAAATTTACCACCTCGGGCAAATATTGTCTTCCGCAATGTGAGCATGTGTATGTGTTATGTATTGTATATATGCCTTTATAATATACCCACGAAGTGCATTAAGCAAACATTTCGCCGAAAGGTATACAGGCAAGTGAAAACTCATTTGTATGCTAATTTGGCCAACATTTTGTGATATTGTCTATTTGTAAGTTTCATCCAAATAGAATGTTTTTTTTTTTGGATGAGCGTAATAATGAGCTTTAGCATCTTAACTTATGGTGTAAGATGAATTTAAAATTTGTTCAATTTAATATGTAAACTACTTTGAATCTGCTATAATTTAACTGTGATTTAAATTAACTATAAATGCGCTTTAAGACACACAACCACAAATTGATATTATGAAAGTTCAGATTTATTTAATTTATTTGTTCATTTTGGGGCTGTGTGGTTGCAATATATTTGGCAATTTGAATTTCTGTATCCTGTTCTTACGTTTTTGTACGACATCGTCAATCCTTTTTTGTATTACACAATTTAAGTCTTTAATATCTAAAGTTTCTAAAAAGATACTTAAGCCTTTTGAATTTTATATTTAAAAAACATTTGAGATCAATTTGGAACAGTTCTTGTGGAACATATGTATGTACTTTTATTACTAATTATATTTTAACTAGTCCCTCGAGCTAAATTTCTTCAAAATTTACACAAATAAAGAAAAAAGAAATGTTGAACTAAATAAATACTTAAAAGGTGAGTTGAGACCCGCTTAATTCAATTTGCGTCATAAAAGACATAAAATGTTGGTGAAAAATTGAATTGCACGGGTGGATTGCACGAACTTGCTTATATCTTAAAGCGCTGTAGAATAAAAAAAAATACAAAAACAAGAATGTCACTAAAAGCATAAAATCACTTTTTTGAATTTTTTTTGAATTGTAAAAATAATCCAAAAAATTTTTTACCTACAAACTGAACATGCCATCTGATGTATCGATAAAATACGAAAAATGATTTTTTTTTTCAAAAATCGTTAGAGCGGTTTTTCCAAAAACTAATTTTTTTATAACAACAGTTTTAATGTTATATTCCAACACTGAAAAACAAAATATAAAACAAAAACAAAACATTGAATTTTTAAAATCTCCAAAAAATAATTGTTTGAAAATTTTAAATTACAATATTATTTTACTAATGTAGACGATCTTTCATAAAACTCTTTATCGTCACACCTTTTACGAGAAAATCGGAAACCGAAAATGCGGTTCTAAGGCAGTTAATAACATTTTTGACCAAATAATATTACCTTTTGTCTATAAAAACCCAGATAAAAAATTTAATCAATATAGTTAGAGCCGTTTTAGATATAAATAAGTTTTTTCATGACCGAGTTTGCAGAAAAACGCTTTATTCGTTTATGCTGTAGGTCGAAGTAGCATATAAACGTCATAAATTATTTTGGTACGTATTCGATGTTTCCAAAATAATGAAAACCTGTTAAAAAAAATCAACATTTAATAAGAAATTTCTGAATATTAAAAAAAAATACAATTACATTCTATTTCTGTATCTTTGAGCAATTCGGATCTTACACTTAAGGCCTGTTCACATGAGAACGACCAACGACCGACGAATGACCGATTAAATGTGATTTAAAACAATTTATTTACCTAAATTCTTTACAAATTTTAATCAAAATGGCAGAAGTATATTTGGTTTTGATGTTCCGATACTAAACTAAGCTTTTTGTTTGATAAAATACGATAAATTTGAGAAAACAAATTATTTATCGTCGTAAGCTTTGATTCTGGTTTAATACTATCCACACCAAACCAAAAAGGCGTTCACACTGCACATTTTCGTGTTTTTGTTCGACATTTTCATTTTATTTTACAGCGGCTCTCACTATTTTGATGTTTGATTGACGCTGAACTTTTCATGAGTTTGTTAGTTTAGTTCATCTCTCAAAAATTATAATCTTTTTGTTGAAAGCATTTTAAACGACATCGGTCAAAAAGATTTTTTTTTAAACTCCGCCTTAAAAATACAGGTGACTAACCAGCCTTAAGATGACAAAATCGAACATACCAACATATAAAATGAATATAGCAATATCAGCGCCCCTGCCTGTGAGTAAGACATACTATTTTGTCAAGTAAAATTTGACTGGGAAAAAAATTAAAGTAAATGCTAGTAGTTTTTTGTTTTTGTATCTCTTGTTAAATTTTGACTGACTGGGTTGCAGTTTGTCACCAAAACACACCTTATAATACATATCATTTTACAATATATTTTATTCGGAATGCCATTCGTAACAGTGTCCTTGTGATGAATACTAAGTATATATATATATTATATATGACATATGTATCTCCACAAAATCCCTTGGATGTACAAAAACTTCATAACGATTTCCATATTTTTTAATCACAAATTCCCAAATAAAACCATTTTTACTTCCATGTCTATGAGTCTACAATCTACATTTTTGAAACAACTTACCTATGTATATAACCTAACCTTTATCACATAAATTCAAAAATTATTTTCATTAAGATTGTCTATCTTTAGTTGGTGTTTAATCAAAGTACCTATACTTAATTTCTAAATAAGCCATTTTGGAGCCCATACTTACCTAAATGCAAAAGTTTCAATAACTTTTATTATCTTTTCACTATAGATAAATTTGGAATTTTACCAAGTTGAAAATTATAACCCTAAGGGTAAATAATATTTAACCCATCATACATGCACATTATATGTAAAAAAGTTTTGCTTTTTAGTTCATTAAAACCTAACCCCTTCAGCTATATAATATAAGTAGTTGCTGCGAAAATACATACAATTACTATAACCAACTTGTATTTATTTTCTTTCTATTCCAACGAATGTTTTTCAGGTGGCAGATTAACACACATAAATATTTACAGAGGTTTATCTTTCCAAAGCAATGAAACAGAACACAAAAAGAAAAAAAAAAAAGCAAACTGCTTTCTCATTTTCTTCTAGTGGTAAAATTAGGGTTCAAGAGTTTTTCGGATACTGTGTGTTCTTTTGCCTTAATCGATTCCAATAATGACTATCTATATGTGAGTGGACCAAGCCGAATAGAGGAGTCTTACTCTATAATAAAACTCTGCCTCTAGGGGTTTGTTTAAATATTAAACCCTCTGCCTCTAAGTAGAAAGATATACGAAAACTTTTAACTATAATTAATTTTCCGTTAACCAAAGATATATGAGTGTTCCATATTTGGGAGAAAGACCATTTCAAACAAATTATCAAGATGAATTGTGTGCACGTGATTTAGACTGTGTCCATTTATACAGGGTGATTCCACATAATACATACATATACAGGGTGAGTCATGAGCAATGCGACAAAATGCTAGGGCGTGTAGGTTGCGTTGAGACAAGAAAAAAATCGTATGGGAGGGGGGGGTCTATTCCCCCCCGTTTAGCCGGGAGGGGCAATTTTCGAAAAAATTGACTTAAAATGGAAAAAAAATTATTTAAAATCAACGGCTTCATTCAAAATGCTATGCGATACCTTTTTGAAAAGCTAACAACTTTTTCTTTCATTCTGTGTTTAAATAAATCTATTCTAAGAAATAGTTTTTGAAATATTAATTTTCAAAGTCAAAATTTTGAAAAAAAAAATGGAAAAAAAATATTCAAATTAATTTTTTTCAAAATTTTACGTAATTAAGTGCTTATTTTAATTTCAAAATTAAGTGCTGTTATTAATTTTAATTCAAAATCAGAAAACCGGATGCAAAAAATTTATGTCGTTCTCAAGAAATTAAAAGAATTCTAAAGCTAAAAATAAAAAATTAATGATCGCTAAACTTTTTAAAACAAGAAAATGATGATTTGCTTTATTTATAAGTCCGTCCAATAAAAAATATAGTAAAAATAAAAGGACTTTTTAAAGCAAATCATCATTTTCTTGTTTTAAAAAGTTTAGCGATCATTAATTTTTTATTTTTAGATTTAGAATTCTTTTAATTTCTTGAGAACGACATAAATTTTTTGCATCCGGTTTTCTGATTTTGAATTAAAATTAATAACAGCACTTAATTTTGAAATTAAAATAAGCACTTAATTACGTAAAATTTTGAAAAAAATTAATTTGAATATTTTTTTTCCATTTTTTTTTTCAAAATTTTGACTTTGAAAATTAATATTTCAAAAACTATTTCTTAGAATAGATTTATTTAAACACAGAATGAAAGAAAAAGTTGTTAGCTTTTCAAAAAGGTATCGCATAGCATTTTGAATGAAGCCTTTGATTTTAAATAATTTTTTTTTCCATTTTAAGTCAATTTTTTTGAAAATTGCCCCTCCCGGCTAAACGGGGGGGAATAGACCCCCCCCCTCCCATACGATTTTTTTCTTGTCTCAACGCAACCTACACGCCCTAGCATTTTGTCGCATTGCTCATGATACTCACCCTGTATAATATAAGATGCGGCTGTAAGCTTTATTGGGTTGACGAGGAGAGGCTACATTTTCAAAAGAACATTAAATACAATATGCATATGTTAATGTTTACAAAATAAAATAAAATATCAAAAAATAGGGAGCAAGTCATAGTTTTTTAAAATTCCGTATGACAAAATGCTGTATTTTCAGTATAGTTTTTACTGTATTTTCAATGCAGTTTTTTTTTAAAGAAATTTCATTAATACCGAAAATACAATGAAGTGTGAAAATGCAAAATACACTTAACCATTCCATGAATATTGACGGTTGTCTACCAAAAAGACAAGAGAAAATAGAGTGAACGAAATGAAGTAAATAAGTGCAGAATTTTGTCCTTAGCTCCTAATTTGGTTGAAGATTGCTTCTGTTCAAGTTCGATATTTTACTATCTCGATGATGATGATAAGAAAGTTATGAGGTCACTTCTAATAAAAAAATCTGTATTTCAAAGTTACGAATCAAAATTTTTCTATACAGAATTTTGACGTACAGGATTTTCAATACAGTATTTTGGCACTTACAGTATTTCAACCCCAACCCCCAAAAATATTCATGGTGGTTTTCGAGTAATGAACAAAAACTGTACAAAAAGTTTGAATGTTCGGCCTCTGTAATAGTTGCCCTTTAAAAAAAGGCTCGTTCGAATAATAAACTAACTCATTCTATTTTACTCACTCTATTTAAGATGAACCAATTGCAGCACAGTTAAAAAAAAAACTCAAAAACTATTTTCACACAAACCTTTATTTATAATTTCTTCCACTTTGCCTCAAACATAATTTAATTTGAAATTAAAAAAATCCTGGATCTGATGTTGGTGGTTCAGTAGTAAGAAAAAATCCTATATCCTCAGGCATTGAAGGCATTGGGGGCATTTGTGGCATTTGAAATGTCTGTACCTGTAAATGATAAAAATAAAATATGTATTTTTGAGGACTCGAATCTAAGGATTTTGAAGATTCTCTAAGCTATGCTTTAAGATTAACTACCTGATTTCTGCCAATTATAGATACAGCAGCAGCACTTGCGAAAATCACAGCCAAAACTAAAGCGATTTTTGTGAAAAAATACAAATTCATATTTTTTTTTAACTTTTGTGATAACTTAATTGTGTTGAAAAACCTTAATAGATTAATAAATCCACGTATTTGCACGTTATTTTATATGCGAGAAATTAAGTTTATTTTTTTTTTGTTCTTTACCTAACATTGTATTAAAACTAAAATTATTATTTATGTCAACTATTATATCTGTTATGTGGTATCTCTTTGTAATTAATAACAATGCCAGTAAAGTGTGATTTGAGGTGCTAGAATTAACAAATAACAAGCGGTATTATTAATTATTATTTTTTTGTTTATTTATTTAAAGTGAAACGATTTCATTTGAATATTTAATTTTGCTTTTGCATGTTTGGTTTATCTGATTTGAACACGAAAAAAAAATAATTTAGTTGCTATTTAAATTTGTCATCACTGTTTAATTTATTTAAAAAACTTTGCATTTACTGACAGATTTCCAACTCTACGATGAAGTAAAGAAACAGTACAAATCAATTATTGGTAAACAATTTTTTATCTGTTTTTCTCGTCTTAAAAAACATTCGAATCAACTGACAATGTTGAAAACATTGGCAAGAGTGAAGACATGCAGTCATAACTAGTCCAGTAAATCTAGACATTTTCCATTTTCAAATAGAAGCTAATATGTTATTGGCTGATTCAAGTGAAAGCCTGCTGCAACTGCCCAGTTTTATGAAATTTTTAGGATTTCTTTAATTTGTAAGTAAAATCCACCCACAGACACACCCACTTTTCTTATATCTACCTTCATAGGAAACTGTGATTCAAATTTTGAATCAAATTTTATCTATCTGACTTTGAAATAGTACGTACATTATAATCTTCCAACATTTTTCAGATTGGGAACAACAAACAGACTTTTATTTTTTTCCATGAACCAAGCTTATACATAAGTACTCTTAATAGCAATATTATATGCATTATATTTTTTTTTTCGAAACAAACTGCTTTGTGAAAAAATAACTTCATAAAAAGAATAAACTTTTTCACTTCCTGAAAAAAGTGCCTGACTAAACTCCGTCTACGCACCTACATGATATAAAGCTGAGTATGTTTCGTTATCTTTCTGTTTGATGGCACCGGCTTCTACATCCAACGCCAATCACACGCAAAAAAAATCCTTGGTGGTTTCAAGATTTCATATCCCTCTTTGATCCGGCCAGCATCGCATGGATCACCATCACCATCATCGTCGACCGTCCTCATCCTCGTCGTTGTCATTAAGCAAATAAAATTAAAAGTTTTCAATTTGTATTAATGAGTTCTGGTGTTTGGGACATACACAAGGAAGAGAACAAACGTTATATAGTCTAGCTAGCTAACCAAGCCAACATCTCAGGAATAATAGTCATATAGCCAATATAGCCACAGGAAAGGATATTTTTTTTTTTCAGACGCACCATTCATTCATTCATTGGTTTCATTGGGACTAAAAAGAAAGAAAGTTTTGTTGCTCTGTATGTTGAAGTATGTGAACTGAACAAATGGAAAATTACACATGGCCGATAAAAATCAATCGTCACGTATAAAAAGAATGTTGCCTTAGCTCATTTTGACTGCAACAAGGGAGACGAAAATAAGAAAATTCATTTTCAAATTCCCATCAAGCTTGATTGATTACGTGATGGTGAAAGTTTACCAATCGATGTTGGCTAGTTTTCTACATATAGTATAGAGAACTGCTCAATCAATTGAGGACAATGTATAAAGATGCCCAAAGTATAAATAGGTAAACAGTAAAAGGAAAAAAATAATGTTCATGTCTTAGCTGTGTGTATTGGCTCAATAATAGTTAATTTGCTGTGTTTTTTTTTATAGGGTAGGATGGGGCATTAATTCCATCCTCTATCAGATTTTTAATTAAATATCCTATTTAAAGAATTTTTTAAAACTGTCCAATCTGCAGTTTCTCATCTGCTTTAGTCTTCTTGCCACGAACCATAACGAACAAATGATCAAATTAAAAAAAAAACTCCAAAAAAAAATCTGACATATTTTTTGTTGTTGCTTTAGTAGATTTAAATCAAATCTTAAAATGGAATAATTTCGTTCTTTTATTAGTTAATAAAATGAAATGTCGTCTGATTTATTAAAAAAATTAATACTAGAAGAACCCGCCATCAGACATTTTTCGCAAAAATCACATCTTTAAAAAAAAAAAAAAAAATTAAAGCGTATGTCGTGAGCTTTAAGAAAGCAACAGTTTTTCCAACAGTTGCAATTGTATTTTTTACAGTTTTTTTTGTCAAAATATTTGTTTTTTTTCATAAAATCTGTATTATTTCTCATTTATCTATTTCGATTGAAATCTTTATGTTGAAATTTGAAAATAAACAATTTTTTTTTTAATTTCTATATATTTTGAAAACCGGTGGCTAAATTTTTTTGAAAATTGGATTTTAAGTTGGTATTATTAAAACGTTAAAAATTAAAGATATTTTGGGATTGGGGTCGAAATACTACTACTGTATTCAAAAAAAATATTTTCGGAAATTTTGCAACTAAAATTCTACATTTTTAACGATACATCAGTTAATACTGAGTGGGATGGTGTATTTTCATTAAAACACACTTTTAAAATTTATGTGGAGAAAAATGACATTAAAATTTATTGATTTGTTTATTAGCATTCGAATTAAAATTGTTTGGTGATTTCCATTGCAGTGTTTCTTATAAAGCATTTTTATTTCTATTTATATTTTCAGATGGCAAATATTTTGAATTTTGTGGAAACTTCAGACAGTTAATATACGTAGTATATAAGCTCGTACAATGTACCAAAACGTTTATATACATATAATAAGTTAAATAGTTACTTTTTTCTGGCCTTCCTGCATACTATGTACTTTTTTTTATATTATATTAATATTTATAGAATAAAATTATCTTAAAAAAATATCAAAACACTCCTACGCAATAGGATTATTATCCAAAAATGATAAAGTACAACAATGTTAACTCTCAAAATACAAAGCAATATTTTTCTATACACTCCTACATGTATATTAAGTTTTTTCTATGTCAATCAATTCGATATGGAAATTTTACAGAGAAAATATATTTAATCAGCTAAGTGGAAATGAAAAACTTCTTTGTTTTTTTTTCCATTCATATTGCCAAGCTTCTCAGCATCATCATCATCTTTATCCTAACAGTCATGATCGCCAATCTCCAGTCATTGTTTTCTTTGTCGTCGTTGGCCCTCTCTTTTCGAACCAGAAGTTATGTCTCCCAAAACCATGCCGGTTGGTCGTCGGTGTGCTAATATAAAATCTGCATATTTTTCATTTACACAAAATAGCCAAGAATATAAGGTTTGCTTCCTTTGGTCGATATACGATATGAATCACTTAAATAAACGAAACCTAATCAAATATTCACAAGAAATATAAGATATTTAAGGAAAACTATAAGAAAACTCTTCAAAGCTTCACACTTAATTCATTGCTGCAGTTTATTCTTAAAAGTAATTCAATTGCAAAAACTATAAACGACTTCACATAAAATCAGAGCCCTTCACACACAGCGCATTATTATCCAGTTGATTCTATCTTTTTCTATCTCTAGCCCTTCCAGAGTTAAGCCATTTTGACATTTGTGCTCTGAAAACGACCGCCTGTAGAAGGAATGGATCCTGTTGATGTGACATGACATAATGGCAATAAAACGTAGAAGACAACCCCCACTAACCAACAACTAAAATTCAGGACAGAAAAAAAAAAAGTATTAAAAAGGACGACTATGAGAAAATGAATAAGATGTATGTAGTTGGGTTCATCACAGAAACTTTACGGCAAACTTTTTAAACAAACAGAACTGTGGTTTACTTAAGAATAAGACATAAAATATATGTTTGATTGATGATGAGTCTGGAAATGAAAATGGTAATGAAGACATTCATCATCAGAGCGGCCTTAAAGTTGGTACACATTCCTTCCTAGAACTGAACTAGAAGGACGATGAAATGAAAAGACAAAAAAAAAATACCTACATATAGATAGACGGAATCATCGTTTTCAGTCCGGAGGAGAATCAAAACTTCTGTTTTCATAGGCTGAAGGAAGCCGTTTAGTTTGTTTTAACTTCTCGAACAAGGAAAAAAGGACAAAAGAGGCATGCGGCAAAAGCTATGAGCAAAAAATTTACATATCCTTGAAATATTTAGTTGTTCTGATGAGGGAAAATTAAGGTTTGCATAAAAAATCTTTTATTTGTTGACCAAGTTTTGGAAATTAATTTTCAAACTGGGGGAAAAAAATAAATTAAGACAGAATGGCAGTTTTGAATCATATAAATTATGTTGTTTTTTTACCCTTGTTATAAAAAAAAAAAACTTTAGATCAAAGATCAAACATAACTATGATTGTTTAAAGTGATCTTTTTTTTTGCTTTTCATACTTAAAGATTCCTTTGGGAGTATCTTATTTTGGGGTATAGTATAAATGTTCAATATAAGAATCGTTTTCATTCGGTTTCAATATTGCCGTAGTTATTTTGTTTTAAAAAATTAAAAATTAATTTAAATTAAATTAATTTAAAATTTTAAAAAATCACCCGCTTCACAAGTAAATAGAAGTATATTTAAGGCTTTGACTATTTGATAATAAATTAATAGCGGAGATCTTTTTTGCTTTGAATTATAAATTGACAAAATCTGAGTTCATTATTACCTCGACAAAGAGCACATACAAGCCAAAGAACTTACAACGTGAGTTAAGAAATCAGAATGTAACATATCAGAAAAGTATTCAATTCACAAATTTTCAGCAAAAAAAACAGATGTCTGTCATTTAAGGCAATTAACAAATTTGTAAACCTTGCCGAGAAATCTTCTTCAGCTTTTCCTCGCCGCGCTCAATTAAATAACCAGAAGAAGTTTTCTGATTTCTCAGCTTATAATTTAAATTTATGAACAGTATTTATTATTTATATATTTACTCTACTCCCAAAAGCGTTCCTAAACCCAGGTATAAATTATAAAACTTTCAAAGCTAGAAAATATTTTCAATTTTTGCTGTCTCAAATAAATGTATACAAATTTCTTTTATAACTACCATGATAACTGGAAAGCAACTTAACTCAACAAAATTATATCTACCACTTTTTGTAGCTACAAGTATTTTATTTACCAAACAATCATTCAAAAAATAACGACTGTTTTTTTTCAGGAAATCGAATCAAAGAATATAATTTTTCTGTTATTCGAAATTACATAAACAAAAATACTAAGAACTACAATGTGCCATGTTTTAGAGGTAGGTACTATAATGCATATTTAACTGTTTTTTTATTGATAAATAAATCATAGACCCAGATGAAGATGTTATGGATGAAGATGAAAATGTCCAGAAAGTTAAAAATGAAAATCGAAAAGAATCATCTTCCTTGGCGTATTCGAAAACTACGAAAATCCGAAGAAAATCTGAAATTTCATGGCAGTTGGCACCAAACAGATACACTATCCCAAACAAATTAGGCAGCACACAAAATGGCATTCAGTGGTCACGTTCAAAAAGAACAGTTCCAGTTAAGAAAGCCGTGAAACAACAAAGCCAAAGTAAATTTTACGAAATTTCTACGAATTTTTTTGAAAAATCAAAAAATAAATGCAATCGCCATAAGGGCAAATTCTCTACAGGTAAGTCCCGAAATGCAATGATTCAGAAAATAGATCTCTATCTGGTTAAAGCTTAGATCTCAGAAAACTAAGGCCCACCACAAGGTTTATGATAAGCAATCCCATCACATGCTGGCGAAATCCAAGAGATCCAGGGCTAACAAGATATTTCGTTGGAATTTTCGAAAGAACTAGGTAAGGACTTGATGTTGTATTGTTCTTCAATGACTATTATTAAGACTTAGGGGTTTTAGTTTTCCAAAACAAGCCAAGAAACATTGTGTGCCTTATAAGTTTCTTCGATATTCGTGTGTACCTGAAAACCTTCGTCTAAGAATTTTAGGCAAATCATCATTTAGTGCAGGTCCCGGACGTTATGAACTGCTTGATGATGAACCATCACTCCGCATAAAACTAAGAATTCAAACACAAAAACTGCTAAAATTTCGCCGACTCGACTTTAAACAAATGGGCTTACCCAAGCAAAAGTCAGATTCTATAAGACACCACATATTCGGCTATGGTTTTACAAGGCTCTTCAGGGTGTCAAGTATAAAGTCGCAAAAGGTGATTACGCCTAAGAAAGACCAAAGAACTAACCGAGATGTTCGAATGTTTCCAAGTTTTGAATATATCAAAATGATTACCAATCCAGAACGTAGTACTTTGTCCATGAGAACAGAAGAATTAGTTGAGACATCGAGCGGAGCATTGCGGTTCAATTGTTTGGTAAAAGTTCACAAGCGACGCCAATTAAGGGATAATAAAAAGGTTGTTTTTGGAAGTGGAATGCCAAGATTTAAGGATTCTGAAAACCCAATAGGTCGAACTCAATCTAAACCTCCTCCCTTGATCAATTTTCCTATTATGACAGTCAATCCTAAGGAAATCAAAACAAAACTTCATGCCCTCCCCGAACGTTTAAGGGGAATGTACAAGAGCAATCGAATACAACCGTTTAAATTTCAACCCCTTCCTCCGGTAAAGTTGCTGCTAGATGAGAAAGAAGTTCACCCAGAAATGGAGGAAAGCTTGGAAGTATATCCGAACGAGCTAAATGAAATGGATTTTTTTAAAAGCCAATTCAAGAAGAATTTTAATTAATTTTGTATGAAGAAATAAAAAAAATTATTTTTATTTTTATATTTTGTTCCATAAATATTTATAACTTTTACTTTTATAAAATTCAAATTCAAAATGCTAATTTAAATATTGGTACTTTAAATATTAATTTCATTATCATTTGCAATATCATATTGATATATAGGTACAATAACATTTTTTTAGAGTGTATAAGGTCTGGTATAGAAAAGAACCCAGCTGGCGGGACAGTCAGTCTCGCCCAAATATAAACTTGATTTTCGTATTCTCAAAAGAAAATCTATTCAAATGAATTTGAATTCTTTTACTATCCGAGTGTATAATGGAAAATCTATGTTCATCCCCTCATTGAATAAGTTTTTCTTAGCGACCACTCGCTAATATTTTGAAAACAAATCAACAGAAAATGTCTCTTTTTAACTCAGACGATGCAGTTAATTGCTATAACTCGGATTTCTACGTGTACATATATGACTATAAATTATTTGGCTATCCTTATTCCTATTGATTGTGATTTTTCGTTATTGATTTTTTTTATTTAAAGTTATGTATTTGATTGGAATCAAAATGTTTTAAGTCATATAAAAATGTATGTGTGTACATAATATGTACAGCTATGGCCAAAATAATAGCAACACTCCCTATTTTTGGTAATATTGTGTGTAGTACTTTTACTAGGCAAATATTAAAAAATATTTGTGTTATATATGTATTAGTTGTAAGTATGTTGTTAATCTATTTTATATAATTTTTTTTTTTAACTAAAAGGAGTTTGCAAAATTTCGTAGTCTGAATGCTTTAGGCTTCCCAACAAGCTGGTCATAAAAATAGCAAAACTTGATTAAGTTAACAAAAACAAGACATTTTGATAACCAATGCATTTTTTTTTAGATTTATTAGCAATAACACTACAATTTGTTCACATTTTCGCCTAACTAAAGTGCAAGATACAGTATTACCTAAAAGTAAGGAGTGTTGCTATTATTTTGACCATGGCTGTACATAGGTACATAATTATGTGAATATTTACAAAATGTGGCACACCTGGGATGGGAATTAGTACGCAGTGATGATACTTTTATATTTTTGGATTTGGGTCTTAGCATTGGACCTTTTACACAAACCGGATGTGAAGCTTTCCCACCATGTTCTCGTAGGTGGATATGACAATATTAGGGACAAATGCATTGTTCATATATAATGAGTCCTCTTTCACATATAAACATATATGGCTTTTGACTTCTAATATTAATTTTGTCTCAAATTCTTTGTTCTCTGTTTTTTGTATTGTTTTTACCTGTTGGCTGTTCATTTTTCGCTGTAAAAAAAAGGTTATTGTTTTGATTAAAAAAATAATTTTACTATTCCAACTTACATATTTTATGCGTCAATTTACTATTCTACCGCCAAATTTTCCTAATTGAGTTATGGATACGAAAAATGTTTTCGTCCGAAAATTTCTCAGTGGTTGTCAGTGGAACAGAAAGAAAATGGAACTCAAATCATTGGAACGATTTGTTCCATTTTGTTTGATTTGATAATCAGCTGGCACAAAAAATTAATTTTAATCATGAGAATATATAAATACATTTTTAACAAAAAATAATTGTTCAATTAAAATTTTTATCGGAGAGAAAAGTTCTTTGAGTTAGTTGTCATTGATTAGTGCAGCAAATCAAATTAAAACATCGTAAATAATCCATTTGAAAGTTTTTCCTGTTTTGTTTTCCTGATCGCTATAACTGACGCCTAAAGTAAATCCTCGAACTCAATGTTGTTTTTGTATTATTTTTTTTTTGACGAAGTTCATAATTTCCGACTTAATTTTTTTCTTTATTAAGGGCCATTCATATGAGCTGCGACCTGCGTTTGCGAATAATTCTTTTAAAGCTTTTTCTAAAGTAAATATCAACTTATTCTTATATTTATTTTTTGAATAAGTGAATAAATGAATATATTTACAAATTTAAATAGATAATAATGCGTATAATTAGTTAAAACTACAAATAAAACACAATTCAATATATTCCATGCGACCAACAACTGCGACCGGCGAACTTAAGCGCCATTCATATGAGCTGCGACCTGCGTCTGCGAATAATTCTTTTAAAGCTTTTTCTAAAGCAAATATCAACTTATTCTTTTTTTAACTGTTTGATTAAGTGAATGAATGAATATATTTACAAATTTAAATAAAAAATAATGCGTATAATTAGTTAAAACTACAAATAAAACACATTTCAATATATTACATGCGACCAACAACTGCGACCTGCGAACTAACAAATGTAAATTCGCAGTCCACAAAACCAAGACGCATTCCACAGAGCTGCGACCAAATAATTCGCATGAGCTTAACCTCAAAAAAAGTTTTTTGTCTGCTTTTGTGTTGTCTGGTTCGCAGCTGTCTGCGACCACTCATATGAATGAAATGTCAAACTCTGCGACCATTTGCAATTCGCAGACGCAGGTCGCAGCTCATATGAATGGCGCTTTACAAATGTGAATTCGCTGTCCACAAAACCAAGACGCATTCCAAAGAGCTGCGAACAAATTATTCGCACGAGTTTAACCTCAAAAAAAGTTGTTTGCCTTCTTTTGTGTTGTCTGGTTCTCAGCTGTCTGCGACCACTCATATGAATGAAATGTCAAATTCTGCGACCATTTGCAATTCGCAGACCAGGTCGCAGCTCATATGAATGCGCTTTATATAGTGCTGCAATGGGGAAATACATTAAATGTCAAATGTTAAAATCTTTACTTTTTTTGTTTTATGATTAAATTTGTCGCTTTATCATATTTGTTTCCAAAAAAAATTTCGTCATGACCATTCTTCAATGTAATAGAGGGCTAACCAAACGTTAGCGTTGAACCAGCCTTAATAACCGAATGAGTAGAACTGGCATCACTGAAAAATGTCTAATCTGTGGATTGTGGAAAGTGGAACTACAAAATCAAATCGTTACTTTTTTATCTTTCATCCACTAAAAGGTGTACATATTTTTCTTCACAAATGGCCGCCATTTGTCCCAAGATAGACAAACTCAAAATCAATTATCATTTCCAAGTTATTTTGAGATTTTAATCCATCAAAAAACAAGTCTTAAATACAAAAATATCATAAAGCAATTAATTCCACACAAGTACGTATAATTTATTTGTGTTTTTCTGTTCGCGAAATGTGATTAATTTCTATTTAAAAATAAAAATAAGCTACTACGGTACGGCGTTGAATGTGCTTGATTTTTTTTCTCGGTCGCCCCAAGAAAGTGGTGATTTTTAATTTAATTTAAAACAGAAAAATGAAATCTGTGTGAATTTAGCACTAGCTACTCAGCAAAAATCGAAAACATTTCATCAAAAAACAATTATTTCTGAAACAAAGAACAAAGAGTGATTTTATTATAATTTAACCTAATCAACCTTATTTTTGCAATTCTTTTTGGCATCTTTTATAGTTTATTTAATTTTTATTCAATTTCCCAAAGAAAAAAAAAAATGTATTGAAAAAAACTAACAAAAATATATTACAGCTAACCCTGGATATTCGTCGTCGTTTTAGTGGTAGTTCTTAGTCCAGAATCGCGGAGACTAATCAAAAGAACAATCGCGTGTCGTTCTCGCCGAACTTTAAAAAGTGGAGCCACTAACTCTTGAACGAACAATTGCAAAATTTTGTCTCCTTGACAAAATATTCGTTCGTCGCGACTTTGATTAGTACACACCGAGACCGAACGCCGTCGTTGAAGAAAAAATTTCCTTAACTCGTGGCTCACCTCGCGGAGGAGGGAGGAAATGTCTATGTCTAGGCGACGGGACATTAATCCCAAACTACGGATGGATAGGCAACCCGCTATTACCAGAATAACAGGTACCTATCCCAACGACCGACCGACAGACATCAAATATGTATATGATGTCTGGGAAATGAGTTTTTTTTTTGTTCCATGTTTTGGTTTGGACTGTTTTGCTTTACTCGATTTACTTTGCTCCTCTGAAACCATCAAAAATCTTCTTAATTGACTTCACGTCTCTTAAAGCAATTTTTCAGGGGTTGCACTGAGTGTCGGCTGGCACAACATAATCAGTTGTTTCTCTTATCTGCTTTAGACCTGGGTTCTCATATTTTCTCTATCTAAATTCTTTAATATTTTGTTTGATGAGTCCCTCTTCACCCCCATTTAGATCCAAGTTTGCCAGCTGGAAAGCGTCGTGAAATCGACAACGTAATGAAGAAAGCACGAGCCAACACCAACGATTACTGGGATAAGAAGCTCCTGGAGGTGGAGGAAAAGGATCCAAATCGCTGGCGACACACTGGGTACAAGAAAATGTACATTCAAGGCGAGAGCAGTTCGGGGGAGAGTGATCGCGAAGGAAATTTCCGTTATAATGCTGGCGGTGCTGGTCCAAGTGGTAGTGGTGGTGGCGGCGGCGGTGGTGGTAGTGGAGGTCCATCGGGCCTTAACGGTCGTATTGGCGGCCCTGGGATGTACCATCGTCCCTCGCGTTCGCCACGTAGTCGCAGTCGTTCTCGGTTGCGTAAATCGCCACCATTATCACCGCAGATGCGTCGTCGGTCTCCAATTGAGCATGGGCGTCGTATGTCTCCGCCGCCAATGGATCGTCGTCCGAGATCTCCTGAACCGGGAAGGAGAATCATGCCGCCGCGTTCACCTCCGGATATGGTTGCTCGTAGGCCTGGTCCGCGACCTCGATCGCCACCGGAACCGTTAAATAATGCGCGTCGTGGTAAATCTCCGCCGCGTTCGCCTATGGCTCGTCGTCGCTCGCCGGGTGTAATGCCTCCGGGAAGGCGTCATTCGCCACCAGCGGCTGGCAGTTCGATGCCGCCAAATAAACGTGGTCAAATATTGCCGCGCTCTAAGAGGCCTCCTTCGCCTCCACCGAGGGTGAGTAATAAAATAATTAAAGAGCTTTCAAAAGCTCTTCTACTCGACTCATTTTTCATTTAATTTTTTCTTTCTTTGCAGAGTTCGTGTCGTTCGCGATCTAATAGCTCGGTAAGCAGTTGCTCGGATGATTCGTGCTCGGTTTGTTCACCAAAGCATCATCGTCAATATTCGAGGTAAGTTTAAAATATAAATATATATAAAATTATCCTTTGGGGCATACAAGTGAAGGCATTGGATAGAATGTCCGTCTATTTCTATGAACTATTACTTACTTAGATCCTCAGACTTATTACGTCCGGTAGTTATACCTTATGGGGCACAGGGCCTCTACTACTACGCACCTTCGTGAATGGTCCTTGGAGATGAATTTCAGCTCTTCTCTAGTTGTGCTGATTCCTCCTCGACGGTCCTTTTCTAAGGTCGGCCTGGTCGTCTACCTGACTGAGTGAACCACTGATTCGTTGCCCTTTGGAAGCGCATTGCCAACCTACTGCAAATGTGTTTCTGTCCTGTTCTCACATAAAGTTCATCATTTGAGATTCGATTTTATCAGAAAATCCTCAAAATGTTGGGTAGGCACTTATTTACGAACTTTGCAGGTTTCTAGTGACAGCGATTGTGACTTTATAAGTGCTCCACCAGCAAAGAAGTACGGATTCAACAATGGGATGGGACAGTCGTAGCTTGGCCTTTAAGCTCCCTATTTTAGGCAGCATACCAAATGCAGCCTATGCTTTCCCTATTCGGCTGTTAATTTCTAGTTTAGTTCCGACATCACGTCCATGCAACAAAGCTATTGTGGATTGAATAATTAATTTTATTTGTTTTTATAACCCAACTAGTTCGTTTATTAAAATTGAGAATAAATGGTAATGAGAATAATTGCACAGCGATCTAAAAATCTACTGCGCTACTTTTTGAACTAAATGACCTTTCTCATGCTACAGTTAATCCTCAAAATTCGTTCCCTTGAGAAATTTAAGAACGTGAGTAATTTTTAGAGAGGTTAACTCGCCCTCATTGTGACTGTCTTTGATTCACTAGTACATCACATTTAGAATCTGCAAGGCGCGCTACTCACCAGAATGTTGAGGTATCTCCTCAAATTTAAGTAACAAACTTTTAATCAAACTTTTGAAGATAATAGAGATTCGGAACCTTATTATAAATAAGCTATTTTTTTTTCAGATCGACATCCTTGTCGCGTTCGCGTCCTGCGGCTGGTCCACGATCGCCTCCACCAAAACAAGTACCCCGCGGTCCACCAATTTCGCGTCCTCCAATGCAATACAGAGGTGTACCTCCAAACGCAATGCCCTCGTCGTCTCGTGTTCGCCCGTCGACTCCTCCTCAGGTACGCGGCGAAAAATACAGAGAAGAAAAAGTAAGTATCAATTTATTAATTTTATATGTTTTTCTCTTTCTAATGTAATTATATTTGTTATCAGCTTCGTCAATTAAGCAGAGAACGTAGTCGCGATATGCTAATTGAAAGACCGGCACCTGAAAGTTCTCTACAAATGGCTCGAGCACCTCGTCACTCGCCGCCAGAAGATCCCCGCTTGAAAAATAGACCACCAGAACCTATGGAACAGGTTATTCCAAAGAAAAAAAAGAAGGAATCTAACGATAAGTTGGTAATTTAAACAAAAAAAAAACACCCTATGGAATCTCCAATGCGAATAATATGTTTTTCATTAAATATTATGAAAATTTTATTGCTTTTTTTAAAGGTCCGTACGCGCATAAAGATTGAAGGTGAAAAACGCAAGAAACATGGCTCATCATCTGAATCCGATGACTCTGGATCGGATAGCGAAAGTTCATTGCCGACATTTACAGCAACTACTCGATTAACATTGTCGGAGAGATTCGGTAAAATGGCTCAATGGAGTATTGATCGTAGCAATATGGAAAATATGCGAATTACAAAAGATTCAACTGGTGGGGCACTCAAGGTGATGATCGAAGAAGGACTGGAGTCTCCGCCGCGTCGGTATTCGTATTCTCCAGCTCCGGCTGGCCATTTTCCCGAGGAATTGGCCACAACCGCGCCGTCGGGTATGTTGTCGTGGGATGATGTGCGCGTTCGATACGAATATTACAAGAATCGTGGATATCTGCGTGACTTAGATTTAAAGGTAAATAAATAAGAAAAATTATGTCTCGCGCTATCAATAACGAAAAAAGAGTGATTCGTAATAGAATTTTTTTTATAATTTCATTTAAATGTACAATTAACCACTCGTTTCTTTTTTTTCAGGACTATGTAAAATGGGAAGAATGGTGGTATAAGTATCAAGAATGGTTGAAACAAGAACGTTATTATGAATTCTGGGAACGGCAACAAATGCATAGGCGTCGCCGTAAGAAAATTCCCATTGCACAACGATTAAACTGAACCTACATTGGAAGAAGTTGAAAATAACGGAACAAACTAAAACAAATCTAAATGAACATAAAATTCGAAATTTAAGTAATTTTCGGTTCACAAATAATGATGTAACTTTAGAAAAAAAAAAATTATCTGCGTAAAGTTCGACCAAAAATACTTTATTTTTTTATAGGTTATGTAGTAAACAGTTAAGCTCTTTTTTGTGAATTTTACGCAGTAGAGCCGAACTATCATTTATATCTATATTTTTTTTTATTTTGCATTAATATTAAGAAAAATATTAATAATATGGTTATTAGATTGCATCATGAATAAAAATACTTGATGTAAAATAGTATTGCAATCACTAAAAATAATTATGTATATGTTTTAAATGTATGCATTTGTCAGATAAAATCATTTAACATTTCATCTTTCTTAAAAAAAAAAAAGTGTTGACATAATATATAATATCATATTTGCCAATTGAATAAAATATTAAAATTTTCTGTTTATATTAGATTTACTCACAGGTTATGTCTGCGGAAATAATGATCTATACAAAAATAGCATAGGAAGTGTTTATTGTTGTTTATCATCAATAATTTGAAAATCATCAAATCGGGGTTAGCTCAACATAATCGGCCCTCTCGAGGTAACCTTCGGAGCGGAACTTTCTCCGCAACGCATCGTCATCGGAAAAAAGAAAAACTTCCGCGCCAAGAACTTGTCGGAGGAATTCTCTCTGAAATTCCACGAATCGGAGAATTTGCTTCGAGGTAGTTCTCCGATCAGCTGATCGGAAATTCTCTCGGACGAAATTAAACGCATGCCTTTTGCATGCGATGAAGTACTTCAAATAGCTCTTTTTTTAAAATATTTTCTCCGAAGTCCTCCGACAAGTTCGTGGCGCGGAAGTTTTTCTCTTTTCCGATAACAGCTACTTCGAACCGAAATTGATTCTCCGACGAAGGATGCGTTGCGGAGAAGGTTCCGCTGCGACGGTTACCTCGATAGGGCCGATTAAAAAAAAGAGCGATTTGAAGTACTTCATCGCATGCGTTTAATTTCGTCGGCGAGAATTTCCGATCAGCTGATCGGAGAACTACCTCGAAGCAAAATGTCTACGATTCGTACAATTTCGGAGAGAATTCCGATGCGACGGTTACCTCGATAGGCCGAATAGACGGCCCTATCGAGGTAACCGTCGGAGCGGAACATTCTCCGCAACGCATCCTTCGTCGGAGATTCAATTTCGGTTCGAGGTAGCTGCCGTCGGAACAAAATTTACAGAAATGCAACAACGCATTGCGATGGATATACATTTCAGTCAAAGATGTGCAAGTTAACCGATATATCGAAAATGCGATATATTTTCGATAATTTTTAATAAAATAAACACTATAAGCTTTTTTAACTATAAAAAATTAGTGAGAGAGTGTAATTTATTGTTTGTAAAAAGTAATTTTTTCATTTATAATACGCTAGCGTTTTTAAGTATTGTTATTAGATGAACCGATTTTAAAAACAAAACTATCGAACAAATATGTCCCATCCTTACTAACAAGCATTTGTTTTTTGTTTCCATTTGAAGTGTCAAAGAAAGAATAAAGTGAAAAAAAAGTTTTGAAACATAAATAAATATTTATTTGAATTTATACAAACAATTACATAAGAGAAATGGTTAGCATAGGACTGTATTTGGACGTTGAATCACACGAGATAAGGGCACAATATAAAGAAAACAGAAGAAAATTGAGAAACGAAAGCAATATACGTGAATTATCTGACGCGGCGTAAGTAAACTTATCTTCTAATCTAATTCTTATCTGCTAATTCTACAATTCTCTTCCAGATTTAAGAAAAACTTTCGCCTAAATAAAAATGCGTTTGCTTTTGTTTTGGAGCAGATTCAACATAAATACAAAACAAATCATCGGTCTGATTGTGTCACTCCAGAACATAAATTAGCAGCTTGCCTTAGATTTTTTGCCGAAGGAAACTACCAACATGGCGTTGGAAAAGATTTTGAATGTGCAATTGGCCAGTCGACTTTTTCCAATATTTTAAAGGAATCTTTAGATATAATGGAAGAGGCCTTGTGCAGCAAAAAAGTCCATTATAAATAGAAAGTTAACTTAAATAAACTTTATTTGTTTATTACATACATTTTAATAATTTTTTTTTTTTTAAGAAAAACTTCCGCGACCAGAACTTGTCGGAGGACTTCGGAGAAAATAGTAACGAAAAAAAAAAGATTTGACCTACTTAATCGCAAAGCATCGCATGTAAATGGCATGCGTTTAATTTCGTCGGAGAGAATCTCCGATCAGCTGATCGGACAATTACCTCAAAGCAAAATGTCTCCGATTCGTACAATTTCGGAGAGAATTCCGCTCCGACGGTTACCTCGATAGGGCCGAGAGGGTTGTAGTAACCGTGACTAGAGTGAAGTTTATTTCTTTAGGCCCTATCAAAGTATACGTTGGATCGAAAAGTTCTCCGACCGGATCGTTCTATATACGGCCCTATCGAGGTAACCGTCGGAGTCCGCTCCTGATCGGAGATTTATCTCGAAGCAAAATGTCTCCGATTCGTAGAATTTCGGAGAGAATTCCGCTCCGACGATTACCTCGATAGGGCCCATAAAAGTTTGCAATCGAAGAATGCCCCGTTTCGACCGATACCTCGCTACGGTCGATTGAACAAAGAATTATTTCAGACAAAGTGAAAAAATGCGGCTAGTTCACAATTGAAATCAAATTTTTATTTCTCTGAATGCGTTCACCCTATTTTCGAGGTATGGCTGCCTCAACCACTGCGAAACAATTATGTTTTTGCTTTGTATGTATATGAAAACTATAGTACTATCATGGCGAGTTTTTTTTAGGGTTGCAGAGGTCCTGGTGGTGGCGCTGCAAAATGTGAAGTGTAAAATTCGATTGGGGGAGTCTTTAAGCGTCGAAAATTGGTGGTAGGGGCAAGAGTAGACTATTTTTTGGATTATTGCATCCAAAAAATATCAATTAATATCATTTAAAACCTCCATAAGCTCTCCGCAAAAAAAAAAGAGTAAAGGTTGCATAGGTAAATTAGATGTCGCCCCATTCGACTTCCACCATGATAGTACTATAGTTTTCATATATAAAGGTTTTTGTAAGTCCCAATCATTTGATATGTTTTTACACGACCAATTTACATGTTAAGTACTACAATAACTGACTTAAGGCTTAACTACATTCACTTTCTTTTCGTAAAAAGTGAACAACTAACGCCCCTATTACAGTTGTCAATCATTTGGTCATCGATGTTTCAAAATTCTTTAGAGAAAACTCTGGATTAATGAGAATGATGCAGACAGTTACGAAGTACAGGAAGATTAATAACTATTAAATAATTTTAGGTCAATCTTTTAATTAACGGAAATTTAAAGGTATGAAATTTCACTATTTATCAAGCGTGAAATTATTAATATTTTGACCATTGGACCAAATGAGATAACTTCGTTAATAATTTTTAAATTTTCCGTACAAATTCACATTTTTAAATGAGGTACTTTGAACGAAATTACTTTGTGTATGAAAACTATAGTACTATCATGGCGAGTATTTTTTAGGGTTGCCCAGACCCTTGTGGTGGCGCTGCAAAATGTGAGGTGTAAAATTTGATTTTGGGAGTCTTTAAGCGTCGGAAATTGGTGGTAGGGGCAAGAACAGACTAGTTTTTGCATCGATAAATATCGATTGAAACCTCCCTAAGCTCTCCGCAAAAAAAAAAGAGTAAGGGTTGCCGGCATATTTTAGATGTCGCCCCATTCGACTTCCACCATGAGAGTACTATAGTTTATATACAAAGGAAATTATGTCATAAATTAGATGAACGCAACGCATTCAGCCAAATAGAAATTTAATTTCGATTTTGTGCCAGTTTCATAAATTGGTAATTTCTCTATGAAGCAGAAAGATAAAACAACAATGTGCTGTCAAACGAAATTACCTCAGTTGTAATGTGAAGGTGAACACTTTTTTGTAATTATTGCGAAATTATCCCAATTCGGTTGTAATGAGAACGTAGTATAAATATGCAGTAGAGAAAAGCCTGTGAATGAAAAATATTTTACAAAATTATATTTAATTGATGAATTCAGATTAACTTTACAACTCAAACAGCTTTTTCTTTTTTCACTTTTTGAAGAAAATGACAAACCAAGACAAAAAGAAAATAATGCTGGATTTACACGAATGGCAAAGATGCCAATATTTCTGCCAAAAAAATGGCAAAATAATGGAAGCAATATTTTATTTATGACATGCATTTACACGAGTTCGATAAATGGCAGATTTTAATGTTGGCATTATTTTGGCAACATTTGATGGCAAAGACAGAAAATTTATGTTTACATGACTGCCATAAACGATCCATTATAACCGATTTTTTTTTTAAATTATCAAGAAAAAAAAAACAATAGTATTATAGAAACTCAAAACAAGAAAAAAATGGAATCAAGGACGAAAACCATTGCTCTCTCGGGATCTAGTATATCTATATATTAAAGTGAGGTACAAAAAGTAAATAAATAAATTAAATTGAATTCAATTTTTAATTGAGTTAGGAACACATTATAAGTATCTTGGGTCAAATTTGAGCAGAGTCCTTAAGTGCGATTCATATGAGCTGCGAACTGCGTCTGCGAATAAATCTTTTTAAGCTATTTCTGAAGCAAATATCAACTTATTGTTATTTTAATTGTTTAATAAGATGAATAGATGATCATATCTTCAAATTTAAATAGAAAATATTGCGTTAAATATGTTAAAATTACAAAAAAAAAACACATTTTAATATTTTTTATGCGGCCAAAATCTGCTACTTGCGTTGAAAATATTAAAATGTGTTTTTCTTGTAATTTTACCCTGTTTAACGCAATATTTTCTATTTACTTTTGTAGATACCATGATTTATTTACCTTATTAAACCATTAAAATAAGAATAAGTTGATATTTTTCCATAACTTTCCTCTTTTTTAAAAATGACGTTTGGCTTGACATTTAAAATGGCAACTTGCCAAAAAAGAATGAGCATGTTCATTTTTTTTCTAGAATGGCAAAATTTGGAAAATGGCGTCAGCACAGAGTTTACACATAGCCATATTAATGGCAATATTTTCTGCCAATTTTTCTCTGCCATTTTTTTATGGCAAAAATATTGCCAGTATTTAGAGCGTTTACACGATTTAAAGAAAAATGGCTAGAATTTGACAGAAATAATGGCATTTTGCCATTCGTGTAAATCCAGCATAACATCGATCCACATTTAATTGAAATTCCTCAGTGAAACAGAAAGACAACACAACAATCTTTCTTTTGCTGCTCTGAACTCTGCCGTTTAGATTGTCCACCTACCTGTCACTTTTTATGACACACGCCAGTTGTTTTCGAAAAATCGTTGACGCAGAATCCGAGAATCCGTACTAAAATATTTCGAACACAACTTCGAAGAAAAAAAATTACAAAGCCGCCATTTTGATTGAGTTCGATATTCCGTAGTGGTGGTGATTTTCAGCTTTTTTTTGCTAAAACTATTGAAATTTTTTAACCAAAAATAAAACAATCTAATCAAATACTTGTGTTATTTTGTTCTTAAACATATAATGCGTATAGTTCACTAAAAATGGAGAATGTTATTGCCTTTAACAATGAGGTAAGTTAAAATGGAAAAAAATTTACCAGGAGCCTTTGCAAAAAAAAAAAAAAAATGAGAGCACGGAACAGCGCCCGGTCAAAGCTGCTTGCACATAGATTATATAAAAAGTTAAAACTATTTAAATATAAAGTTTTCTTGTTTCCCTCAAAACAATGTGCATACAAATGTAAAGTGAAGTGAAAGTAAACTATATGTTAACGCTCATTTCCTTCGGGGGCGGAATACAATCCGTCAAGTGCAATTGAACTTGACTGAACTTTTTTCTCATTCAATTTTTTTTTTTTTTTTTTGTTTAGCTGTCGGGACTCTATGAAGCAAAACCGCCAATTTCCAAGGCGAAGATGGCAGCTATCACCAAAGCAGCCATGCGAGCCATTAAGTTCTACAAGCATGTCGTCCAGAGTGTGGAGAAGTTCATTCTCAAGTGCAAACCCGAATACAAAGTGCCAGGATTGTATGTAATCGATTCGATTGTGCGTCAATCGCGGCATCAATTTGGAGTTGAGAAGGATGTGTTTGCACCGCGTTTCGCACGCAACATGAAAGATACTTTCGCCAATTTGTTTCGATGCGCCCCGGACGACAAAAGTCGCATTATTCGCGTGTTGAACTTGTGGCAGAAGAATAATGTCTTTGCTCCGGATGTGATACAGCCAATATTCGATCTAGCTGACCCCAGCCATCCGATATATCAAATGCCTCCGCAGCAGAGCAGTAGTTCCTTAGACATTTCAGCTAGTACTAATGGATTGAACGTTTCTGCATCTGGAATGGATGTTAGTGGAGTGGGATCTATGGCGGGCAACCAGACTTCCAGCGATGACAAGTTGGTGTTACCCGATTTGTCGGTAAGGATATATTTTTTGTTTTCCTTAAATTAGATAAAGACATGATGTATTTTATCGTATTTTTAGTGCAGATATGCAAAAAAAAACATTCCTATTCCCTGGGTGTGGACTGTTGTGGATTTCTTTTAAGTTTTTTTTTTTTTGTTTAGTCGATGGTTTTGTAGCTGCGCAGAAACCTTGTAAATGTACTTTTTGGTAGTTTAGTAAAACGTTTCAAATGTAGAAAACCAATTATTTGAGACCTCTACCCAATTCCTACTTATGTTACAGATAAAAATGGAGAAACATAAACGGGCTAGATGATCATGCGCAACTATTAATTTTGTTTTGCATTGCCTATTTTTTTTTTGCGCCTATGTACATTTCTGTGGCAACAAGGAATAACAGCATAAGTCGACTTATGTCGAAATTGAGTTTTTGATAACATCGGATGCGCAACGAGCGATTCTACCTCCAATATTTTTTTCGTATTTGTATCTCATGGTTTCTGAATTATAGCCTAGAAAAAAAAAACAACATAAGTCGTTTTCTATGCTTAGTTTGCACCAGAAAAAACAACGCAAGTAGACATATGCTCTTTTCACAAAACTATAGCAATTCCTTTTGAAAAAATAAGTCGACTTGTGTCGTCACTAGCTTGTGACGTCGTAGCTATTCCGAATAAAAATAATTTACTTTTTTGCGGAATGCGCAATGCGGAAAAACGACATAAGATCAGAACATTTACAAAACTGCATAAGGAAAAACAACACAAAAATTCAAACTGCTTTCCTGAAAAACTACAAAAAGTGACTTATGTTGTTTTTCTTGTTGCCACAGTATGCCATATAAAGAAGGCGCGTTGCTCAAAAACAAAAACAAATAAATCCTGAGAGACCAAATATGTCTTCTTTTTTTTAACCTATTTCATCTCCACCATCATCGACGTGAAGCAATCAATAGGTGTTGTAATTTTCGATTGCAATCGACAATTAAACCGCTCGTTATCGACCACAATTTTTGGTGCTTGGTGAGAAAGGTACTGTCAGAAATTTAAGTTTTCAGTTATAGTTTTAATAAAAATAAAACAATGATTTAGTTTAGAGTAAGTAAGCTGGGTCATTTTTTCGCTAAAATTACTTCCACCACTTATTTGAATTGTAATAATTATTCACAATTTATTCCTCCTCATTTACAATAACCAATGCACTAGCTGAACGAGTTACACAATACCGATACCGAAATCAATTGACGGTGATAATTGTAGAACGAGCGATCGCCGATCGACAACCTTAGTAGGGCTCAATACCAATTTTATTTTACTTCTCTGGTGGTTTTAATTCCTGCTCTATGAACAGAAATTGTTTGTTCCAGAATGAAATTAAAATACATGAGTTGTAAAATTAAAAAAAAAAAAACTGGAACACTGCTTCATTTTATTAATTAATAAAAAACATCCCAGATATTACGATCTCCTCAATAAGGATTGGAGTTTCACTAAAATGAAAATAAAACCACAAGGCTCTTGAAGCGACAGTGTTTCAAGAACACAAATGATTGAGGATCTTGATAGGAGTATAGATAGAATTGTTGCTTCTGGCGCCTAGTTGTTTTAGTGTAGCGCCTGACAATTTTGTTTTGATTATTTTTTTGACCAATTTTTTTTTAAATTTATTTTTGATCAATTTTGTTAATGAAAACTGAAAAACTTTTTTATAAGATTTTTTTTTTGAAAATGTTCAAAAAAAAAAACATGTAGTTGACCAACTTTTCCAAATCCTCTTTCAAGTTATTCAAGTTTTGAATAGTACCAGCTAGTTGAAAAACTTGCTCAAATGTACACTAGTTGATAAACTATTTCGATTTTGACAAAACAAAGCTCATAGACTCCGTTTTCAATAAGGTTGCTCAACAACCAACCGTATAATTAACCAAAGATCACTCGTTGGCGAACGAGCTGAACATGCCATGATACACAGAAATTTTGAATTTGTCCTTCTCGAAGATCTGAAACGTTATTGAATGTGTGTGTAATAAATACACCAGGCACAATGCAATGTTTGTTTTTACAACCGCTATAGTTTAAAAAAAACATATGTATATGAATTTCTAAAGATCTAGTTTTTTTTTGCTTGTAAACTATTATTTATGAATTGAGGTGTTATAAATGGATGTAGCTAGTTTTCTGTTGAACTTCTGAAAGTTCTATGACAAAACAGTTTTGCAACATTAGAACTGATTCAATTAAATTAATATTCTTTTATTTCTAACCTTTTTTAATTAAAAAAAAGTGCTATATTAAAAAAGTTCTTTTGTTTTAAAATAACAATACACATCACCATATTTTTGATCCATAATATCAAAAATGTCATCATTTCATCAATTTAACTAGGTCAACAGGAGAGATATTATTTAGATTTCTGCTGATCAATTGTTGCTACTTTTGCAGTTTAATTTTGCAAAAAGTAAACTTTAATCCTTATTATTGGTTTCTATTGGGAACAAAATTTCCATCAAACCCCTTATTCCGTAAAGCGTTTTATTTCGTAAAACGAAACCACTCTAGAATCTATAATTAGCGTTTAATGTAACTCTTGAATGCAACGTTTAACATTTATTTTCAATAAATCAAATTCACTGTCGTTTTTCCTATCTTCCAAAATTCTTTAGCATACTATTTACGATAAAGAAATTTCTTATCAAACAATCAGTTGTAACAAAATTAATTATTTTGATACAAGCACCCGATAGATACTAGGATTTAAAAGAAACACGTAATAAAACCAAATATGACATAATATTGAGCATTGGGTATTATCAACAATTTTCACCAACGATAAAATGGCTAAACATTATATCTATTGTTCAACTCACTTTAAAAATGGAAATAAAAAAAAAAACTATATTTGCAAAGTTGTTGCTCACACCTTCCTCTGAATCATAGTGCTTTACTGCTAATATATGTAGACATGTGGTTCCCTTCTATATTTATGTCTACCTCACCCGTGAAGTTCACCTTCACTGAAAAAAAATTTATTTTTCAAGTTATCACGGTTGTACCGTACCAATCATCAAAGATATGAGGTCGTCTGACAAAAATTGTGATCAATGTGATGACGGCAACTTACTTCAAAAAAAGCTAGGTGAAGAGTTGCCTTAATTTCAGCCCTTCACTGCGGTTGTGGTTATGCAATGGTTCAAAGATCAACTGTGTTGGTTTTTGTAAAATGGGAAAAATAGACTTCGGTTCTGAAAGACGAAAATGAAAGTGATGACGCAATTGGTTGAATGTTAAAATGTTAGTGAAATTGCGGTATGTTCAAAACTGTTTTCACTGACAATAACATTTTTCAAGTTCACCAAAATGATGCTGGATAATCGTCAAATTAATGTGAAAGAACTTTTTTGAAAATTTTGAATTTTTATCAAAAATAAATGCTATAAGTTCAAGACTCGATCTTAAGAAAAATCGTGCCGTTATTTATAGGACTTAAATATGGGTTTAGGCGTTTAATATTCAAATTTTGAGAATGTCCAAAGGTACTATGCCATAATAAATAGTGTCGCGACTATCCATTAAGAATTGTGCGTGCTGCAGGAATAGAGAGAATGATACTCTTAGAGACGTAATACGTAAACCCACAGGCTACTGCATACCATTTTTTTGATATGCGACATATTTTCTGTTTTTTTATTTTTAGTTAAGACGTTGAGTTTACGAATTCATATCTAAAAGTTTAAATTTTATTGTAAAAGGAATTTAATTTTTGACACACATTTGTGATGGTTCTCAACTCACCATAAAACCCTTATTCGATACGTTTATTTTATGATTGTGAATTCGCCTATATGAAGATCAAGAAACGATATCTTATTTTTTGTCCATCTTACAATCAACATTTTTTGTCCATCTTACAATCAACATTTTTCTAGTCTTGTCTGTAGTGTAGAGTTAGAATTCGCCAGTGTTTAATCGACTTTTATGTTATCATTTTTTTTTTGACTGTTTTATTATTTTTTTGTGTTACTAAAACTTCTTGTTAGTTCTTGTATGGTTAACAAAAAAAAAATCATAAACAAAAAAATCTAATTTTTAACTAATATGTGTTTCCATTAGATTGGTCATCAAAAGGTACAAACAAGTGCCCTTGATCAAAGCACTATTCGTCAATTGCAACAAATTCAACAATTGCTAATAAGACAAACGGCTAATGAAAACGCATCATCAACATCCGGGGCCATGAGTCAGTCGGACTCTGTTAAATTTAATAAAAAGCTACTCGATTATGATTACGGTGATGAGGACGAAGAGGAAAAGAAATCTGCTTCTCCGCATGTACCAAACCTTCTAGACGTAATTAATTAGCATTTCTATTTAAACATAAAATGTTAATATTATAGTTTCTTTTTCTGTTCTTTTAAAGCTAAATATATCTTGCGTTATTTTTTTTATCTTCTTTGAGTAAAATTTAATTTTCTATGGATAGGATATATTTTTATTAATTTTATTTTTATTATAAAGTATACAATTTTTTTTCCTTATTTTTGTTCATGATTATTTTCTTTTTTATGTTGAACTTTTAGAACAACAATTTGAAGCAGTTGTTAAAGGACCCTAATGTGTTGCGGCAACTTCAAACACTACAAAATTTTCAAAAATTCAAACAGCAAGAGGAGAAGCAGCATAAACTTAATGAGTTGCGTATGCAAGAAGAAGCTTTTGAAAAACACATACAAAATGTCCTGAAGGTATATTAATATTTTTTATAAATACATATAATTAAAATATTCGAAGATGCATTTGTAATTTTCTAAATATTTTTTTATTTTTGTTTTCTTCTTTTTATTTATAGGGATCGACAAGCAATGAAGCTGCTGACATATCTGCGAAAGAAGTGGAATTCGTTTCAGAGGAATCCAAAATTGAGGTAAACTAACTGTCTCTTTTGTCACAAAAAAGCTTTATAAAATTAGTTGGAGGATAATTTGATGGAGTTTATAATTGGTAAATAAAACATCAATTATGCTCCAACTATATTTTTTGTGCTGACGTGGCTAGTAGTTTTTCTTCGGTGCAAATACAAATCAGCTATACCTAATGTTGTTATACACAAATATAGAAATACCTGAAAAATCGGTACATTGGTGAAACATAAAAGCTCAAGCAATTCAATATAGAAATCGATTTATTTAATTCAAATTTAATTAAGTAAAACATTAACCGTATTCGTTTCCAAAAGAACTCTACAGTAATTTACACATTTTTTTGAGTCTTTTATTTTTCCGAAAATGTATTCGTCGATTATTTTATAATATTATTACGGACTTGAGGGCTATCATAGAACGTTGTTGTGGTTATTTTTTTAACTTGTTAGGAGTAGTAGTGATCCAAGTAACATTTTTTTGTATTTAAAATAACTAATTGATTGATCAAATGTAATCATGGGGCAAATTCCTTAACGCAAAACTTGCGCTAATTATGCTAAGCAAAAAGTTCTAAAATGTAAATTTTCATGTTTCTTGATTCTACTTTTTGTAAGAAATATTTCTTGGATCGCTATTAACAAGAGAGTTAAGCTTCGGTTTTCAATAAAATTATAGATGTGTTGGTATTTCATCCATAAAAAGTCAATGCTGTAGTCAGGCGGCATCTTATAAATTCAAAAAGTGAGGAACGCAATGGAAACATTTTTTTTTATTTTCTCGAAAACGTTATTTGATTTTGATCAATTGTTTTTTTTTATAATCTATATCCTATCTATAATATTAACAAAAACAACGGTTAAATGTTGAATTCTTTCAACATTAATCTTAATTTTTTCGAAAACGCCTCCAAGAATTTTGGTAAAAATTTTGTGTGTTAGTGTTATAACGGTTTTAATATTATTTATAGACAGTGCCTCTCGTAGAAAAGTTTATTTGATTTTTCATTTTCTCATCGCTTGAAGCAATTTTATTATTTTATTTTACAGCAGATTCTAAAAAAAAAATCAACATACAAATTTTAAAATATACGAGCTCCCTAACTTTTACAATAATCTAAGAAGAAATGTCTAAAATAATATTAATTTATTTTTTTTTACTCACGGACATAGGAGTAAATGTCAAATTTTGTATACACCAACTCAAAAAAGATTAAACCTTGTCAAGTAAAAACAAACCCAAAGAACGCAGTACAGTTCAAATTTCCGTTGTTTTTTAATAATATTTGAAAAAACAAATTCCATTATAATTCCATAAATTTGAAGAAATAGACCCCAGTAAAAAACTTTGTTGGAATTGGCAGTTGTGATTTTCGTTAAAAAACTGAAATATACATTTTCAATAACCACCTTACTCTTCTTTGTACTGAGGAAGTATTGCTAATCATTCATTTCACTAAACCATGAATTAAATTTTTTTCTGGTCTTTACTGGAACAGTAATTTTAATTTATGTTGAGCCCTGAAAATTTTAAATCCATCGCGTTGAAAAATATTGAAATTAGACTCCCATTCTATGATATGTATCAACTGATTTTACAACAACCCCACTTGCTTGCTGTAAAAAGAAATTTAATATCTTTAAATTGTAGGATTTTGGTTTGAATACAAAATATTTCAAGGAGAAACAAATATAATAAAAATTTGCACTTTTGCCGAGTTTTAAATAAAATCGATCTCTAATTAAAATGATAATTGTTGTGGATAGATACTACATTAAACAAGGTTTGCTACCTGAAAGAAGTTCTCTTCTGTTTGGTTGGTAAGTATGTATGTACATCAAAATTGTTTACAAAATGTATTCATTTTCAGATACTTTATTAGAAACAATTATTAGTGAACTAAAATAAATTATTAAAAAATTGAGACGCAAGAAAGAATATGTCCAATAAATTAATTTGGTTAATGAATTTAGTACTAAAATTGAGGATTCGATCATAACTCCTAGCATTAGTCAATTTAAATATTATTATTCTCGTCCTCAATATTATCAGCAAAATTTCGTAGTTAGGAATATAGTATAGTTTTTGAGTTGCTCCAACTCTCACACAATGCATCTAAAAGATAGTAATATCTACCAGATCACTGTGCAAAATAACACCGAAAGGATACTGTTAAAAAATGTTTAATGCTGCTTTTTTTTATCTTTAATTTCTTTGATCGAAAACAAAAAAAAATCAAAACTAAACCTGTTAAAGGTGAAGAAAATAGGAACAATTAATAAAAAAATGTTTAAGAGCATAGCTAGGAGTTAAAATTTTGAACGCAAAAATATGAACTAATAATTTTTTTTTCTGAAAACCGAAGCTTTAATGCCGAAACCACTGATACATAAGAGATGCTATTCAATAGTTTTTTAACGTATCTAAGCTCTAATAAAAAAATATAATTCTTCAATTTAAATTTTTGGGTTTATTTAATCAAAAAAAGTTAAGGATTGTCCATTTTAATGTAGAAAACTAATGATAATTTTATGATGATGCCTCTTCAAAAATTAAAGTAGTATGCCAATGATAACACCAAACTAAAACAGAAATAAACCCTTGTTTATATGTGACTTTTCAATACCTCATGATAAATGGTTTTATGAAAATTTACAATCTACACAAGGTCAAAGACAAGATCACTTCGATCAAAAATTGAAAAAAGTTAATAAAAAAAGTATTAAAACGTAATACAAAAAGTCCTCACTAAGCGGGTCTAATCGAGATTTTTGAAATTCACAAGATTGGTTTTCATTGGCATACAAACTTAAGAATTGCACGTAAATTGAAATGCAAAGAGAAGCAAGCTAAACGCATTATTAGATTTTATAAATAAAAAAAAATACAACAAATAATTCAATTCGTCTTCGGAATTTCCAACTTTAAAATAAGGTAAGGCTTAAATGTGTAGATGAAATTCCTTCGGGCTAACGGTATAACAACGTTTGGTTATCAAGCTGGTAAGTTATTTTTAATTTGATCAATAGACAAAAAAAATTAATAAAACAAAAAATCGGCGCGGTCGCAAAGATGAAGATACGTATAGTTAAAATTTCAATCGGAAAAAGAAATAAATGCACACGTCAACATACGACTGTTATATAAAACGAAATATTAAATAAAAAAAAATTACCATACAAAATATGAGAATCACGTAATTTTTATTTCGTCATTTTGTTTTTTCTTTGTGTTTTTTTTTTCTTTTTTTACATAATTTTGTTTCTAAACAAAAACTAGGTTATCAATTTGGATGGCAATGATTCAAGGAGTCCTTCACCAGATCGAGATCGCTACAAGAGAAGAAGAAGCCGATCAAGGTCCCGTGACAGAGCCCAAGGGCGAGATATAAGAAGACGTCGTTCCAGGTCAAGATCATCCAGAAGCCGTTCGCCCAGAACAAATAGACGTCGTCCTTCACGTGAGAGGGATCGTGAGCGTGAGCGTCTTGCTGAACGTAATCGTGACAAGGAGAAGGAGAAGGAACGCGAACATGAACGTGAACGCCGCCGCAAAGGTTTGCCGGACATAAAAAAGGAACATTTGAGTGGTAATTTTCTTTCAATTATAAAAAAATTAAATACACGTTAACTATTAATCGATTTTCTATAATATTGCAGTCGTATGGTGGAGCTTAATTTCTGAGCAAACGTTTGATATGCTCTTAAACTTTTTTTTTTTCAATTAAAGTTTCGGTGATAAAAATTTGCATTTAAATTCGTAAAAATTCTATCTTCATCAATGCGTCGCAAAGAATTTTATTTTATTAATATGTACTAGTGAAAATAGTTATTTTTAAAAATGTAACACATTTTAACAAAACAAAAAAAATCTATTCTGTCTAACGAAAGGTTACACTATCTAAGAAAAAATGGCCAGAAGCAAATATTTAAAAAAAAATTGTTAGTCCCATATTTGGCACTGTTGAACAATGACTTATTTTTGTGAGAAGCTTAAAAATCAATTTTCAATAGCCAATGTCTCAAAATGAAGAAAGTTTCTAAAGTTTTTGAGTTTCAAACAATTTGTTTGGATGCCTATTCAGTCGCAAGTCCCTGATCATCAAAGTTACTAGAAGAATGCTGATTAAAAACGTTTCATTTCCATGTAAAGTTGTTAAGTTGGATATTGCTTACTTCTTAAGGGTTGACTTGACATTATGCACATATTTTTGATATCTGTCATAGTTTCTAAATTTGGCATTCCAAATTGACTTATAAGATAACATTTTATTTTCCGAAATTATGTTAATTTATCAGCTGCTTTAAAAGTAGTAGCAGTAGTTCTCGACTAAAATGTTTATAAATGTAACGTTTTCAGTCCATGGCATTACCCATATAACATGAAGAAAGTCAGAAAAAAGTGATGTTGTATAACTATCAAATAAAATCAAAGTCTTTTAATAATGACTCAAGATAAAAATTTATAAAAGAAATGAAACATTTTAAGTAATGATATTTTTTTTAGAAATATGTACTGCAACTTGTGTTTTATGGAAGTGATGCTTCCAAAACTATTTATCATTCTTGTCTATTTGGCTAACAAGTTTTCGACGAGAAATCGAATAATATATATCAATGATAAAGTTTAATCTTTTTAACATTGTTCTCTGTCTCAAAAGGACAATACAAACATTTTAATTCGACTTGTGAATTCTTCGGAATAAGCGTTCTATGTTTTGTTCCATTATTTTGAAAGTAATACTAACTTTTGAGCAAGTACTAAACCGCGAAGGAAGTACTTTTTTAGTGTTGTTTGACCAGGGTTAATCAATTTGCACTTCATAAGAAACAATAAAACACCAAAGGGTTCTGTCAAATTTAACCTACGTTTCAACAGATACACTAAATCTCAACGAGATTAATCGTCGGTCAAAATAATTTGCAATGTGGGTAACATGCAAAACTTACTTACAAAATTACTTGTTAAGCTTGCTTTACACACTTTTAAAAGTGTGCACAATTCTAAACTTCGAATATTTCATTTTAAAAGAAGAGTTATAATTGGCTTATAACCGCAATTTTCATCACAATAACGAAATGTCAAAACTATTAATGAAAAAATGAATTAATAGCACTTGGGTTCAAACAATACAATGTAGATATGAAGTTGCGATTCATAGTCCTGTAAGAGAAAATAAATTGTAGATAAGAAATATTCACTTGATAATTTTGGACATTTCTTGACATAGGTTCGACTTTGATTTTGTTTAAATTTCAAAACCCGAACATTTCCTGCAAACTTCTCACTAAATTGAAAGTTAAATTCAAATAAATCGGTTTAGAAAAATGTTTCGACGAAATAGGCTGGGAGAGGGAATACGTCATTTTTTTAGAACTACGGACAACAGTTTTTTAATCAATATCTTAGATCACTTCTGTTCTCAACCAGCGAATTATTAATAATTGCTCTTGTACCTATAAAACAACATCTTTTCTAGCTTACTGTCAGTTACAGTCCAAAATCCTTCACTTTCAATTGAAGCTTATGCTTATGTGTCGAAACGGTTTATTTTTTTCTGAAAAAAATTTAGTTAATAAAAAACAAAGCACACAAATTGAAGGTTTAAAAAAATAGATAATTTCCCACTGATTTTGAGTACGAAAAATTACTTTTATAAATGAAGATTTGAGTTCAGAAAAAAGTTGAAGTAAATGCGAGAAAATTCTTGTTGTATCTCTTGTAAATTTTGACTGGCTGGGTTAAAGTTCCTCACAAAACACGTACCAGTATATATTTGCTAATGCTAATCTATCTTAAAAGAGTAATGTATAGTGAGATAAAAATATACGAACCTGGTAGACTTTGGTTGGCTGTGACATGCGAGCAAAAAATAATGAAAATATATATTTCGGAAAATGATAAGTGTTTATTGAAAAAAAGTTTTTGCAAATTATTACCTTTTTGTAAATATGTATATATATATATATAACTTTATATATATAAACAGCGCTCTAAATAAATAAGAGAAAACAATTCCATCAAATTTGGACAAGTAATTCTCGTGATAGTTAAATTCTGCCCCGCATTGACATTTTTAGAAACAAATTTTTTTTTAAGAAAACAACGATGTACTTATTTTTTATGCAAGGAATTAGAGAAAAATTTATTAAAGACAAAAAAGTATTTTTTTGTTGCCCTGTCCAATCTAAATGTTCAGCTCTATTATAATAAATAAAGCATTTGTTTCCTTTTGATTATTAACACTGTTTTAAAAGAGCATCCTGACTGAGTTTTTTTGATAATGAAATATCTGAAATTGAATAAAAACACACAAACACTAACTTAAACTATCACGATAACTTGAATGAAGCTTAACGGATCACAGTAAAAAACAGTCAATGAAAAGTAGATGTGCATAATATAGATTTTACGTTTAAGTATTGTGTTAATGGTAGTAAACTAGCATTTTATAATGAAGACATGTTCTTTAGTTTATTCAAACGTTCATGAAAGAACGTAACGTCCAAAAGGTGAATTTATTTATGCAATGCCAAATATCTCATCAATCTTTTTTGCTCAGTTTATTTAGATTTTAGAATTTCTCAAAATTAACAAATTTTTAACATCGTATTTATATTAAGGAAGCCCAAATTTAAAAAATGTTTTATGCCATAGTAAAAAAAAATTCTTTTCGTACATTCTTCGACTTACAGTATTATCAATTTAAACAAAATACCGTTCTGGATATATTCCTTTTTAATAAGAAACAATTAAAATTTATACGGTTAAGCTCCAAAATACGACTTGTCCCACAAGTAATTTTAATTTTCGTCGGATCTGCTGTATTATATTTATGTTATATGCATCTTTGCATTTTTTTTTTACAGTTTGCAGTACAACACTCTGGGTTGGACATTTGTCAAAATTGGTATATCAAGAGGAACTGTCTGATACTTTTGGCAAATATGGCGATATTGTAAGCATAGATCAAATCGTCCCAAGAGGATGTGCGTTCATTGTTATGAATCGTCGTCAAGATGCCACCAAAGCAATGAGTGCTTTAAAGAACTATAAACTCCAGGGCAGAGCAATTACAATATCATGGGCTGCTGGCAAAGGTGTAAAAAGCAAGGAATGGAAAGATTTCTGGGACTTGGAATTAGGTGTAACCTACATACCATGGGATAAATTAGAAAAGGACACAGATCTTGACGCCCTAGAGGAGGGTGGCATAATTGATGAAGATTCAATGCCCGATTGGATGAAAGAAAAAATAAATAAACTAAAGAATGTCAAGGAAAATGTTGCTAGTAGTAGCTCATCGATGCTGTTCGGAGTTGATGGAATGCCGAAAATTGATATAACTCAGCCACCGCCACAACCGGGCGGAATGATGCCAATGGCACCATTCACAATGGCACCACCAATGGGTGCGCCTCCTCGAATGATGCCCCCAATGGGTGTTCCAATGCCCGGCAGTATGGTATCCGGAATACCAATGCCACAGGCAATGGTAACAGGAATGCCGCCTCCTCATGCTATGTTGATGACGCCGGGCATGCTGCCTCCGCCTGGCTTTCCTCCAATACCATTGGACAAGAATATTCCTCCTCCAAATATGCGCCCTGATGCTGGTATGCCACCGACTGCATTTATGGGTAACCCTGGTATAATGCAGCCAATGCCGATTCCAACTCCGCATCCATTTCAACCAAATTCTGGTGGGAATGCTTCTAGTGATGACCAAATGGACATTGAAATGGAAGATGATATGCCCAATGATAATTCTCAACATGCTCCTCCAATGAACTTTAACCAGCCACCACCTATGTTCCAGAGCGGTGGACCCGGCCCTGGGCCAGCAGCCTTTTTAGAGGGTGGAATGCCACCGGGTAATGAAGGTGGTGATGATTATGGAGGGCGGGATAGAAATCGTGGTGGTAACTCACGATGGGGATCACGTGATGAGCGGGAACAAAATCGTGATCGCGGCAATCGAAATGGAGATCAGCCTGAAGGTGACATGTGGCGAGAAAATGGCCCCCCCATGGGCGGTCCACCGAACTTCAATAATTCTTCCCGACGTGTTGGTCCACCAGGAAATATGCCGCCGTTCGACATGAATAATCATCCTCAAGGGCAAGAATTCTTCGATATGCGACATGGTGGCGGTCCTGATGGTAAATTGATAATATTTTGCTGTTCATTTGTAAAATATTTGATTGTTTTAATTTTTTTTAGATTTCAATGATCGTCGGGGAGGAGGAGCAGGTCGTGGAGGCGGCGGTGGTGATTTCTTCCCGAATATGCAAAATAGATTTAACCAACCGAATAGCTTAATGCAAATGCGCATACAACCACCTGCAGTGTTTAATAATAACAGAATGAATGGACCAGGGATGGGTTCTGGGCCGGGAATGTTTATGCGTGGACAAGGTCCTCGTTCGCAAGGTGGACCTCAAGGTAAATTTATATTTTTTTTAAATCAAAAAATCAAAACCTTAACGAATTTTTTTTAATTTTTGTAGGAGGTGGTGGCTTTGGCTTCAACGATCGAAATCCATTTGATCGTGACATTGACGGTGGCAATAGAATGCGTGGAGGTCGTGGTGGTATGAACGACAGACGCGGTGGGCGAGGAGGAGGGCCTGGAGGTCGTGGAGGTCCAAACAACTGGCGAGACAATGAAGAAGATGATGATGGTGGAGCTTTTAATAGAAGAGGAGGAAATCGTTTTGGTGGTGGACGTGATCGAGATGGTCCTGAAGACAAACGTATGAGCCGTGATCGTGATCGAGCCGGAGGACGAAGGCAAATGAATGATCGGAATTCTCGTGATAGATTCGATCGTACATCTCGTGAAAGGCGTGAAGGAGGCAATGAACGACCTCCAAGAAATCGAAGAATGTCCAGTGAAAACCGTGATTCCTCAAGGCCGCGTGAAGAACGACAATCACCGCCAAAGCAGGGCATGAGAAAAGACTCTGCTGCGAATGTCGCATTAGACACAGAAGAAGATTGGGATCAAGAACTTTCCGAGCATGATTTTGACAATTCAGCAAAATCATCGGAGGTAGCTCAACATGAAGATCCAGTGCCCCAAAACGAACAAAGTGAACCCAGAAAAACGTCAAAGGATGAATACTCCTTCGAATCAGAGTCACATGCTGAAAAAGAGATAGATTTTCCAGAAACGACAACAACTCCCAGAGAGGAGCAGCAGCCAGGTAAACAAATAGAACGAATGAATTCCGTAAATACTCCATTATATGATGAACCGGCTCCGGCCTTTGAAAATAAAGCAGATAATTTCGCTGAAAGCGTGCATGTTCCAGAAAGTACAGAAGATAACACTGCTGCACCAGAACCAACCCACGAACCAGAACCACAACCGCAACCATCCGTGGAAGCATCAGAAGAATAGAAATAAAGCCCAACTGATACACTCTCGTATCGCTTTAAGTTATAAGAGCAACCTAGAATAAATTAATAATAATTGGTTCAAGAGAACCATTATTATGTATTATCTATACGGTTTGGGCGCTAGCATTTATTTTTATTTCATTAACTTTTCTTAAATATTTATTAAACCGTTATAAAGCAATCCGAAGACACTTACACAAATGTACATCTCTGAAGCCACTTGAACCAAAGTTTGTTTACAGTAATTTTTAACAGTTATAACTGTGTCATCAAACCAAACTTTGGATAAGTGGCCCTAACTGACAAAACTTAAGAAGAAGAAAACCAAATAACAAAAATTTGGTCTTTTAAAATTTACAATTAGTTAAAGTAATTTTGTTTTCTTTTTTTAATATAATGTAATTTATTAATTCTTCTTGATTATGATTTCTAATCAGAAATAAAACAAAAATGCAATTGGTTTCCATTGGCTCAACCGTATTTGTAAACTTAAAATTATTATAATTACCTATAAAAATGCTGAATACATACACACAGATAAAATGTTTGAAAGAAAGAAAGACACATTTTTAGAAACTTTGTTATGAATATATTACTTCATACAATTTTGTTTTAAACTCATTAAATTGAAACGATAAATATTTGCATAGATATTTTAATAATTGTATGTATTCATAAAATAGTTTTACTCATTTTAATATAATACTGTTATATGTATCATTATCAAAGTAAAGCTAACAAAAAAATAAAATGATAAAAAACTGTAATCAAAAAAGTTTAATTCACATACAGTCTATATATAAAAAAAGTACGACAAATAGTTTTTATTCACTTTAGATAAATATACATAACGTATGTACATAAGAATGTGTGCTAAGTGTCTTTTGTCCCTTAATTCAACTCTGTTAAAGTTGCACATGCAAAGATGAAAAGTCGCGCTCGAAGAGGTTGGCTTTGGCTCTAGAACTGATGGGTCCAATCAAAACTATCAAAAGTAATATGCATTCATTCTTGCAACCGTTCCTCCATCATGAGTGAGGAATGAAATTGTAGTCGAGTGTTTTTTTTATTACACGGGCCTCCTAGGACATAGCTATGTACTGAACATTTTATACGTAAAATTGACTGAAAACATAGATGCTTTTTAAGTTTCTGTGGTGTGAAGAAAATGGACATATGTAATTTCTTAGAAATTATCTCATGTCCCATGTAAATACACATTTCCAAAAAAGGTAATTATAATCAAATTATCACAGCAAATAGTTAGACGCATTCAGGAAAAAAAAATTGGATTTTATTATGAAGCAGCCTCATAAATTTGAAAGTTTTCTATGAGAAAGAAAGAAAAAATTACAATGAGCTGTCAAACGAAATTACCTCATTTATAATTGTCAAAATTACCTCATTTCTTCTATAGTAAGAACGTAGCATAAGGAAAAAAGAGGCAAATGTTTAACTCACTTGTCAGTGGGAACCATATCATTCTGTTTTCATGGCAAGATCCAAATCCAAGTCCATGTAGATACGTAGATAATAAAAACAACGTGTTCGCTTGGTGAATACCAGCCTAACTATTTTCATCTGTCAAACAGTCATCACCGTTGTAAAATAAATTTGAGAATGTGAACACCCTCCTGAATGCTTTGGAATGTGACTTTGACCAGTACAAGTATCCCCTTAGCCCATGTGTTACCACCCTGAAGTACAGCGGTTTTCTTAGTACACAGCTGTCCAAATAATGTTTGACACTTCTTGGCCAAAAAAGCAAAAAGGTAAATATTAATTTTAAGTAATTCAAATACCATCTTCATTTTTTTTTTTTTAATATTTTTTTTTTTTCTCTTATATGAAAGGTTTTTTTTCAGTAGCGTTTTCCTTTCAATTATTATTTCACCCTTCATACTGTTTTTAATTATTGTTATATAATTTTTCAGAAGTAAGATATAAGTATCATCTCTGTATGTAAATTGCGCAATCACAATTGTAATGTATACATGTAATGCTACCATAATAAATAAATAAATATTTCTCTAATCTAGGAATAGTAACTAGTCAGTTAAAGTGAATCCTAATTTCAACATAGAACAAAAATAAAATCTTTTCCAGCAAAAATGCAAGAAGAAATATCTTCCAAGGAAGACTATTATAAAAAGCTAGAACATTGGGTTCGTCAAGCACAACTCCTCCAAAATGCTACAGCATGTTTCCCATATTATTTGGCTTCTAACTATCCAAATTATTTTTCACTCAATGGAATGAATATCGATGGATCCCCTGCTACATCTAACCCTATTGCTGCCGCAGCAAGTCCACCGGCTAATACAACAAATGCCGAACGTTCAAGATTAAACAATATCCAAAATAGTAAATTAATGTTGTTAATTTGGAATGATATCACTTCATCGTTAAATTCTTTTCATTTTTACAGCTTCCAATCAAGACGAAGGATATGAATTCGTTGTTGCGCCTCTGTGGAAGCGTTTCGTTGCTGAAATGGTGGATGTTTCTATTCTTTTGCTCCTGAAAGTCGCCATAACGTTTACATTCTTGAATATTTTCGATTTGGATTTGTATATAAACTGCAATTCTCCTCTGAAATCAAAGTTAAATGGTTTTCTCTCTCTACTTGCAGAAGCTATGAATTCGATACTGATTACTTAAGAAAAACTGTGAACGACAGTGATACTAAATTCTTGAGCATAGCAGACTTACTATCCCTATCATCTGATCTTGTAGCCCTCGAAATTCTAATGAAGGTATTCGTTTGCCTCTATGAAGCTGTATGGACAATGAATGGACGTGTTGTTGTTGGTGGAGCAACGCCAGGCAAACTACTTCTTCGTTTGCGAATTGTTTATGTTGAATTTCTAACAGTTCGATTGGATGAACCAGATATGAATGGAAACGGACCAATACGTGCCATAATGTATCCAGCATCGAATCCTGGCTTTCGAAGAGCATTTTTCCGTGCTGTAGCAAAGAATCTAGTTTTGGCTTTGCTATTTCCGGTTTGTTTTGTTTTCTTGTTTTTAAAGAACAATCGAACGTTTTATGATGTTTTAACAAAAACTGTTGTCGTTGAGGAAAATCCATCACCTCAACGTAGAAGTCGTTGAATGTTCCTCCTCTTTTTTATTTTGTTTTGTTTTTCTTAATTAGATAATTAAGTTAACCATGTAAATTTTTTTCCTTATTTAAATTTTAATGCGACACGGAAAACGCATGAATTAGATTTTGTTTTTATTTAACCTTCATTATCAAAATTAAAACATATTACTTTTACATTCTTACATAAATATTTGAGTATTACCAAATTAAGTTAATAAAGGGAATATTCATTATTTGTATTTATAAATAAACAAGTATGATTTTAAACTAACCAAAAAGAAAAATCTGTCACTTCTGCACGAAATAGAAAAAAAACTTAACAAATAACTTAGCCTCCAAAAGTAAGTAGCCTTCACAAGGTGCAATGTGCAAGCAGGAACTTACGGCAACTACTCCAACAAATCCTAGATCTGCAGAAGTTGTTCACAAGAGTCTCGCAAAAGTTTTAGTTTATATAATAATTTAAGAATCAAACCTTGTTTAAATTTAAAGCAAACAATTTATCTTTGTTTTATTTCATTTCCCTTATATCATAAAATCTAGCATTTATACATACAGAACAAGTTTGGTGTATATTCTTCAAACATTTACGCCCTCCTCAATTTCAATATACTTTTGTAATATTTTAAACATTTCTACCTTTGCCTTAATCTTATGAACTCGATTCAACTGTCGCAAATAGACACAAATGCTCTTGCAGAAGAAATCATCTTCGGTTTCAGTATTTCCGCTAGCATTCGGGGTGCTAACTTGTTTGCTGGCATGAGGTGAAGATACTTCAACTGGATGTTCAGCAATAATTTTGCAATTCTGAATTGTGGCATTTGGTGGACTATTAGAGTGAGCTATCATTTGTACTTGATAACCGTAATTTTCTTGGTCAATCAAAGGTTCATCCTCCTCTTCGTCACATTCTTCGGTAATGTCGTTGTTTGTATCAATCACTATGGACACGCTGTCGTCTTTTTCTACTTCATAGTTTTGAAAAATTTCCTCAACGTTCACCTCTTCAGTTGTGTTATGTCTATCGGATGATTCGATCTTACAATTGTTGGAATAGCTACTGTCACAAGTGTTGTAATCATGCTTCTCTAACTTGCCATCCCAGGTAGCTTTTGATTCAATTTTGCAAACTATTGAACTTCGTTCCCTTGGAAATGGAAGTATGTTTGTTTTAAAAACCCTATTGAAAGCAAACAACAACAAAACTTACTTGCGTTTGCGAACATACGGTCTTAGGAAATCCATTTCTTTGTAAAACTCATCTTCTTGATGTTGGGCGTTTGGATTGAGACGTCGAGCTTTTAATTCCCTGGTATATCTATCACGCAAGCATGTCCATCGACGACGTGCGTCATTCACTAAAAAAAAATAATGTTAACAATTTAGTTAAAAAATGCTTGCACTACCAAGAACTAAGGAAAGAAACCTCTTCTTTCCCACTCCTCTTACTGTTGATTCCAAGATATTGTGAGAGTTCCACCCATATTTTCTCTTTTCTATAAGCAAACTTAAAATCAGAATTTGTGTTGTCGAAGAGTGCCGGAGTAGCACGGACCCCACGGATAAGTTCCAAATCGGACGGATCCATATTTTTGGTCGGCAAATTGGAGTAGGTAAATATTTTTTTTTTGTTGAAATAAAAAAGTAAACAAAACAAATAACAGTTTTCGTAAATTCGTAAAACCAAAAAGTTATGAGATGGTTGACAGAAGTTTATGCTACGAAATATATGCGTAAAATATCACGTTCACGTTTTCTTGACGATGGTGGTGAGTGATTTGCTGTGATGTTTAACGAAAATGACACGATTTACATCGAAAAGAGTTGCCATTTCAAATTAAATTTATAATGTAAAATGGCGATTGCGTTTACACGTGAACTCATTTGGATTCATAAATTTGATTCGGCAACACTGGTAAACAGTTCCTCGACGTAAAAAATTGCGGTCAGTATTCACCGAGTGGAAGGAATTATTGAGCTACGACTCTAAGAGCCAGTTGTACTATCGTGGTTCAGTCATGGTTTATTTTTTTAACTCACCGATTCCGTTGGATTATTTTTTATTCAACGGTTGTTCAAGTATTGAATTCACTGTTATCTCACAGCACTACCGTAAACTAGAACTAAACCTCAACTTACCTGCCAAATTTGGAATATAGAAACTGCCAAACCTGAATTAAATCTTTAATTTCAGATAGGATTAAAGGGTCTCCCAAACCAAAGTGATTCTGCCGCATCGAAGAAAACAATATTAACAACGCGTTGTTTTCATTGTCGTCGTCACTGCAACAGAATCGCCTCGGACTGAGAGTGCCTTAAAGACTTCCTCGAACTATTGGGAAAACGATACAAAACAGTCGTGATTCGTGACGAAAAAGAAAAAATTCAACACGTTACTGCCAATTATAAAAACTTGTTGTCATCTCATCAATTGGTTGGGGGAAACTTTAAATGGAGCCATTAAACTACTCGTGTGAAAGGGTATCAAATACAAAATGCAAATCTAGAGTAAGTAAGAACGATGACTGAACGCTGCTATTGAACACTGAATGCACCACTTTCTTTTGAGAACTGTCACTTCTGCACGTTCCTTTGCAGACTGTTTTTTTTTTTTAATTTAATTTTCAATTCAAATGTCAGCGGTTTTTTAAATTTTCCTTAACTTTCATGTAAAATAATTTTGTTTTCCTTTCCTTGTTAGAATATTAATTTAAATTATTTTACTATTCAAAAATTAATTTTTTCAAAGACTGCAATGAAACATCTGTAAATATTCCAGATCCTCCGGAAATCGCGAACGTTTCATAAAAAAAAAGAAAAAAATATGCCAACATGTTTTTCTTCTAATTAGCATGGTTTTAATTAAATTTTTATTTAACATTTATTTTGTTATTTCATATAAACAAATAAATAATTTAGTTATAATGGATGAAGTGTGTGTGTCGCATTTGTCGGATATAGAAATTGCAGAAAAGATGCGTCGCAGTAACTATGAAAAGTTTAAAACTCTTGTACGGATGCACCTTTCATTTCAGCTTGATCTAAATACGGACGAGTGAGTTTGTATAGCTACAACAGAATCTATAATTTGTAAAAAGACAAGAGTATTTTCTGACTGTGGGTTCTTTTGTTTTGAATAATTCAAGGTTTGATTTGCCATGCCATGAGGTAGTTTATTATGAAAAAGGAAAACTCAAGAAATGGAATCGATTATCAAAGAAAATGAAAAGTTGTACATCTGGAAAGGCGAATTCAAGTCCTCCAGAGACAAACCGTTCTTCATTAGATCTTAACTTCATTAAACAACTAAGGAGTTTAAAAATGTTCATCCTAATGGAAGAAAGTAAGTTCATATATTTTTTTTATTTCTTCGAGGCACAATTTTGAACCAAGAGGGTTTCTGAATGACCAATTGTTTTTCATATTGTTTCCTTGAAAAAAACTTATTTTCAGATGTAATTCAGGAAGGTATATTCCGCAAAACAGGATCCGCTTCTCGACAAAACGAACTGCGTGCCCTCATCCAAAGCGAAAAACAATTGGATCTGAGTAAAGGATATTCAGTCCATGATTGTGCAACCGTCTTCAAAAGCTTTCTCGCTGAACTGCATGAGCCTGTCCTAACAGACGCCCATTATCCTGCTCATTCCCAAATTGCTCCCTTATGCAATGCTATGCCAACTACTGCCATAGTTGACAAAAAGAAGGAACAGCACATTTTAAACTCAATGCAATTACTTCTTCTTTTATTGCCCCACGAAAATCGAACTCTACTCCAAGATATCATTGAAATGCTTCACATTGTTTCGAGTCATGAAAATGAAAATAAAATGTCTTCAGAAAATCTCGCCACATTATTTGCACCTCATTTAATTTGCCCACGAAATTTACCACCAGAAGCTCTTCATTATGTGGCTCAGACAATGTGCGCCATCATAACATACATGATAACCAAAGGCTTAGTTGTATTTGAGATTCCTGCTAAACTGGCAACTGACATACGAGCGTATTTTCTTGAACGAAAACGAAAAAAAACCATGTCACCCGAACAAACACTCGACGAATCGATGTCTGATATGTCGACTGTAAATACTGTTTATACATTTGTTGATCGGGAAAAAACTGCTGCAGCGCATAGTTCCAATAATACAGATACCGAACTGGCACAGTTATATGCTCATATTCAAACACTTCCTGAATCATCAAAGAAACGGCGATTAATTAAGCAGTTTAATAAACAAAATGGTCAAGGTACTTACAGATTTTTTTTTGTAGGTCTGGCTTTGAAGAAAAAAATAATTTGTGCTTTTTTAATTTTCAGGAACTCCACTACAGTTGGTGACTTTGAATCGAATAAAACATTCTGAACCGTCACGTAGTAGTAAATCTATAAGTGATTCCATAAAGAAGCATATTTTCCATAAGGGAATTATATCAAGGACACCAAAAAGGACGACTGTCACCTTAAATGCTCAGGGTGTGAGTAAAACTATAATGTTTTTTGTTCTTTTTTTTACTAAGTGCATGTTGTTGTTATGGTATACTAAACCGAGAGTCTTAACATTTTATTTCGAGTCTAGTAAATTTTTGAATAGAGATCAACAAGTTTATAACCACTTTAGGGATAAATTTGTCTTTTGTTTTGGAACTTAATCAACACACAGAGAAAGCGCCTGGATTTGTTTTCGTTAGTTTTCGTTTCACTGAATTATCCTGTTTAAAAAAGAAAACAATATTTTTCTGTGTACAAAATTTCGTAAATATTTTTAGAAAAAAGTTGATATACGTCAAACTTCTTTATAACGAACCTTGAAGGAAACAAAAAATTTCTTCGTTATCAAGAAGTTTTATAAAAAATTCGTTATATAAAAAGTTTATTTTTTTTTAACACTGCAAGCTTACCGTGTTTTAAATTTATCTAGCCATCCAGTACTGCCTTTAAAATTATGCTGCCCCAAAGATTCAGTAAAAATTTAGATTTTTGTTTGATAATAGAGCGCCTGAGAGCGGCATTCCTTTTCCTGTTTATCTGCACTCATTTTAACATTTCTTTATCCACATTTCCGTATTTTGTTTTTCTTAATTTTTTTTTTGGATTCTGTTTGAAGTTTCTTCGGCAAACTTTAAAATTTTGCAACCATTCTTTAAAATTGTCGACAATGTACTAAACGATACACCAAATCCTTCTGCGACATCTTTTTTCTTTTCTTCCCTTTTAACTCTTTCAATCATCGATAACTTCTCTGATAGCGAAATAATTTTGCACTTCGACATTTTGGTAACAATTCTCGAACTTAAAATGCCAACTCAAACTATTGACCTGTTGATATGCGTAACATTTCTACTACATAATGAGCTTTTTCATGCATCCATGCATTCACTTTAAGAAAATTCTTCCCAAAATGGGGAGTTCCCTTTTAAAATAAGGAATACAAATCGCAGAAAACTTTATTTTCAAATTTGAAAATTGACATTTCGTTATAAAAAAACAACTTTGCTTTCGGGCTAATATTTCTTAAGGGGAAGGGGGACAAAATGAAATTCGCTATAGAGAGAATTACGTTATAAGGAAGTTTTACTGTACAAGTTTTGAGTGCACATTTATATTTTTGGCTTTTAATTTTAAGTTTGAAAACTCATTTTTCTAAAATTTTTCGCTAAAATAATTGTACTTGAATTTAAAAAAAAAATGTTTTTTTTTAGTTTTTTCTAAAGTTCTTTAACTTAACATAGGAGCGAATTCGTGCTATCCAATCGTGCATTTTATTTCTTTACTAATCTGAACCTTGCCCTTAATTACTTAAAAACAGGGTATAGCACAATGAATATTCCAAACTTTACCTGGTTAAATGCAGGCCATGAACTTTAAAGCAAGCAAGCAAAAAAGACAGCATTTATTAAAAAAATTTAATCATGTAACCAAAAATCCCATTCAAAATGACAAATTGTTGTTACTAAGTGTTTTGGCCTATTTTTGTTTGTTTTAGAAACATGTAACATTCCGATTAAATATACCTGATGCATAATTATTTTTGAATAACTTAGTTTGAATTAATTTGGGCTTAAATTCTAAAAATATCTAGAAAATGCTTAGTTTCAGAAATGATATCATTAAAAATAAAATAGAAAACCGACTTTAATGAATTTTTTTTTATTCTTGGTTTCTTCAAATCTCATATAGACACCCAACTTTTCCACGAAAAATCCAAAATTACGTGTCCTGTTTCAAAGTCCAATTTCGAATATACCCTTTCATAACAATCTAGGCGGCACACCATCTAGTGCATCACCATCATCATCATCAGCTTCATCATCTAATATATTTTCAATTAAAACGCATCCTTTGAAAAAATCTATTTCTTCATCTTCTCTATTACTAACAAATACACTAAATTCCCGTCAAGATCATACATCATCATCTATTTCGGCGCCAGTTAGTCGAACTACATCAAGTGAACTAGAAGAAGCTTGTTGCACAACTCCATTGAAAATTCTATGTGAAGATACATCGTATGGTACCTCAACACCTGTACCAATTAATAATGTCCTAGAAACAAAATCTGTTGTATGGAAATCCACAGAATTACAAAAAGACAAAGAAGACATAAATAATCCATTGACTCCAATAAATAAACAAAATCAAATAGAATTTCAGTCGAGGTATAAATCGGAACCGAATTTAAGTCGAATTATCAAAGAACATAAAGAAATAATGCCAATTGCTAAAAGTAAATCATTAACACGAAAGTTAATTAAGGGTGTGAGCATGGGAAATTTACGTTTGCCATTTGCTAATGATTCTACTAAGAGATTTGGACGGTCGGCGTTTTCTTTGAAGCGTAATGTGAGTGATGAAAGTGGAACTTTTCAAGAAGAAAACGAATCAGATTATGATGAATTAGAAAAACCTATGGAAGAAGAGGAAGATGAGGAAGAAAACAATGATGATGATAATACAATTGAAATGACCACATCCCATTTGTCGTACTATAGGAATTTGGAACTCATAACAAGTACTCCATCTATGATGCTCGAAAGACGATCAATGTCTCCGATAACTAAATCTACACAAAGAATGCCAAAATCTATGCAGGTAAACTATTAACTAATATTATTAATCCATCGAGACTTTTTTATTTAATTGCATGTCTATTTTTTTACTTTTGAGTTCCTTATCTTAATTTCGAGTTTTTTTTTTATTAAATATTTTTGTTTTCATTAGGAATCTATTATGACACCACGATCAAGAAAACCAGTGATGCTTACGACAACTCAAGGCTCATCGGAACAAAATCAAACATTTTACCAAAGTGATTTATCCAGTTTTCGAGAACAAGATGAAGACTCAGTTGCAGGACAAATTTCTCATGGTCTTAAACAACAGAACATCGAGGGCACGAGACAAGAAATTGAACAAGACGGCACAAAAGGAGCTCTTTCCAATCATTTCAAGTAAGTCTTAAAATTTCCATCTATTTGACAGTTCAAAATATTGTTTCACTTGCACAGGGATTACCTAATGAGTCGTAGTGTTTTAACCGCTAGCCCTGTGGACTCATCGTTCTTTAGTCAAACAGATGACTATGGTTCCACCCAGGACATCGAAGATTTAGATGAATCTCAAATGAGCTCAAGTTTATTATACTGTCTCGATGGTAACCGGCCAGTAGAACTTGAGGAAAATAATAAACAGCATATTAATGACGATGAAGCAAATTTGCAACCAACATCAAGTACAAATTCTGTTAGTCGTAAACGAGCAGCTTGTAGCGATATTGTAGATGAAAATAAGGAAAATAACGTAAGCAAAAAAGAAAACTTTTTATTAACAAAAAAATTATTTATAAACGAATACGAAGGCAATACAGGAGGAGAAACTTCGATATGATTTAATGTATAAAAAAAAAATATAGAAAAACCAAACATAAAATATATAATTAAAATTATATCTCTGTTCATATATATATTTATATATTTAATGGAATTTAAAGAAGAAATTCTTATTATATGATTAAGTTTTTTTTTTATAATTAAATATTCTATCTTCCCATTTCTAAATATTATATTTTATCTATTCACACGTTTTATATGTTGTACGTGTAATTTAAAAATGGTTTGACAAATAAATGTTTCTTAAAGTTACATATATTTGGAATTTAATTTTTCTTTAAATATTTAAGAATAAAAAGTCATTTCTAGAAGTCCACGACTGGGTCGATTGTAATTGCATTTACAATAGGCTATTTTTTAAGTAGTTGGTTGTAAAACGCCTATTGTCAAATATAAAGTGGATATCTTTCAAAGGAAATTTGATTTCGGGCAATAGCATTTAAGGTGGCCTTAGTTTCAAAAGGATTTGTTAACTTAAGTTGCTTTGTAAAATTGTTTTTTTTTTTCACATAAGTTATTTTGACGAACCTCAGAAAATAGAAATTGAAGAAAATTAAGTTTAACAGAAAAACTTATGTTACTTAAGACAAGCATTATTTGAATATTGGTTTTTGCAGAAGAACCTAAGTTTAAAAACATATGTTTTCTTTATTTACTTTTCGTTTCGTATTATCAAAACAAAAAATAAAATCAAAACAACCACAACTTGCTTTCAATAGCCTTTTTTAACTTAAATATTGGCTTAGATTAGTTTTCGAGAGAAATTCTATCCGGGAGCGATTGGCAATAGAAGTATTCGTTTATATAGCGAATGACCTACATCCTTCATTAATCGGAGGACGGAACCAAACAAATTTTGAACTTGAATTGGATGGATTTCATTTTTTCTAAAATGGAGCCTATTGTTGATAAAGTTTCGCACGGAATGCCAACATTTTCATCTCCATCTTGGCCTTGGATTTGGTCGATCAAAATGACAACCGAGAATCAACAAATTCTGAGAAAAACTGCGTCCACAATTCACGTTTCCAATTTTCAACTGGCAAGATCGCCATGTAATGTTTGTGTCTTTCTCCCTAAGTTATATGTAGCGTAACACGCTTATAATGCTATTTAAAGCGCAACTCGCTGATAATATTATATAAATATATTATTATGTTTATATAATATAAGTGGCAGAAGGTGCCTATACGAATGACTCAAGTCAACTTGTAAAGTATGATCAAGAATGATTTTATTATTCAAAATTCACAACTATTTATACTTAAAAATTATCGATATATTCTTACAAATTATTGGGGACAATTCTATTACTCATTATAATTTGTTTTCTGGAGTAGTGTAATAAAATACATTCTGTGTCATTCATAATGCATCGTCATCAAAGCGACGTCAATGCTCTCAGCCATGTAATGTTTGTGTCTTTCTCCCTAAGTTATATGTAGCGTAACACGCTTATAATGCTATTTAAAGCGCAACTCGCTGATAATATTATATAAATATATTATTATGTTTATATAATATAAGTGGCAGAAGGTGCCTATACGAATGACTCAAGTCAACTTGTAAAGTATGATCAAGAATGATTTTATTATTCAAAATTCACAACTATTTATACTTAAAAATTATCGATTAATAAAATGATATTTGTTTACAATAAATATTATTTTTTGTATGTGGACATTTTTGTGTTTATTTTTATGTATAATGTTTAATTCTAGATTTAATTAGATTGTTATTGTGAATAGTATATTCCTTATTGTCTATTAATATTGTAATATTTACACCATTTTGTGATATTATTCTATATGGTCCTCTAAATGGTTTATCAAATTTTCTTTTATTTTGATTTTTTAAATATACATGATCTCCTACGATAAAATTTGATCTATTAACATTTTTTTGAAAATTCTGTTTTTTATATTTATCATTGATTAAGTTGCTTTTTGCTTGTTCATGAGCATGTCTTAATTTACATTTAAATTCATTCAAGTAATTATCAATGTTATAAATTGTATCTTTGTTTTCGATTACTTCACATGGAAGTGTACATAACTTTCCAAATACTAGTTCAAATGGTGAATATAAAGTGCTACTGTGTGGTGTTGAGTTATAGCAATAAGTATAATATGGTAACCATTCTTCCCAGTTATTTTTATCTCCTACGCTCATAATATATTCATTAAATACCCTATGATTTCTTTCTATTGATCCCATTGTTTCATGGTGAAAAGGTGTGGAAACTATCTTTTCTATCTTTAAAAGTGTACAAATATTCTTTAGCAATTCATTAGTAAATTCTGTTCCTTTATCTGTTTTTAGTTTCTTAAAACATCCGTATTTAAGAATAAATTTTTCGACTATTGTTTTTGCTACAATATTTGCTTCTTTAGTTTCTATCGGGAATGCTTCTACAAATTTCGTTAAATCACATTGTACTGTTAATATGTATCTATAACCATTTGATGGTCTAAGTGGCCCTACAGTGTCAATTGTTATTGTTTCAAATGACGTACTGGGTGTATCTGTAATTACAATATTTTCTTTTGTGTATCTGGTTATCTTTGTTTCATTGCATGTTTCGCAGTTGTTAACAAATTTCTTAACCATTTTGTTCATATTCTTCCAAACATATCGTTGTTTTAATTTATTCACGCATCTTCTGATACCGCAATGACCTCCTATTTTCGTATTATGGTGTTCTTCTATTAACTTGTGCATTTCTTTCTCATCTTTTATCTGTTTTGGAGGAGTATATAATATTATATCTAGATATTTATCTTCTTCTATATTTTCTTGCAGCTTATTAAATATATTTTTAAATTCTTGTATGCATACTTTATTAAATATAAGACTGTTTCTTGCTAGCGCTAGTCTTTTAACACCTGCATTGTTCATATTGAATATTAGCTTCCTCAGAATCAATTTTATCTCTGATAAAGATTTATCGCTAAATTCTACAAATACAGTGTTTGCTGCTATTATTATTTCATTTCTCTTTCTCTTTGTAACGTTACATTCTTTAAATTCTATCTTCTTTAATCGCCTTATGTCCGATATTGATGTACAGTCCCAAATATGAAGGTAGCTAGTCTTCATATTAGAGTCCAAGGCTGCTGCACAATTTTCTTCCTCATTTGGTATCTTTTCTTTATTCTTCTTCATTGCTCTTGTTAAAACGTCAATATTGTATTTTGGTAGCATCTCTTTTAACTTTTCTATATCAATTTTTATTCTTGATAGGGCATCAGCGTTTGTGTTCATTTTTCCTTTTTTGAATACTATTTCAAAATCATAGTCCATTAAATCAACTCGAATTCTTGTTAACTTAGATGATGGGTTTTTGTGAGTAAATAAACTGACTAATGGTCTGTGGTCCGTGTAAACTATGAATTTTCTACCGAAAAGATATGGCCTAAAATATTGTATTCCCCAATGTATTGCTAACAATTCTTTCTCTATAATGGGTTTGTTTAATTCATGTTTATTCAGGGATCTACTAGCATATGCTATAGGTTTATCAATTCCAATTTCTCCCTGTGACAAAACTGCTCCTAAAGCAAAATTGGAAGCATCAGTCGTTAGTATGAACGGTTTTTCAAAATCTGGATAGCTAAGTATAGGAGGAGTCATTAAATTTTGCTTAAGTATGTTAAAAGATTTTTCACAGTCTTCTGTCCAAGAAAATATTTGTTTCTTTTTTAAAAGTTGGTTGAGAGGCTTTGCTATTTCTGCAAAATCCTTTATGAATTTTCTATAATAGTTGCAAAAAGCTACAAATCTTCTGACATCATCTGCATTTTTAGGCAGTGGATAATTTTTAATTGTTTCATATTTTTTTGGATCTGGTTTTATTCCATTTGCTGTTATCAAATGCCCCAAATAAATTACCTCTGGCTTCAAGAAATTACATTTTTCTATATTTAATTTCAAATTATATTTACGAAGTCTTCCTAAAACTTTTATCAAGTTTTCGTTGTGATCTTTCAAATTCTTACCAAAAACTATCACATCATCTACATATAGAAAAGCTGAGGCTTGTAAACCACTAAGAGCTATCGATAACATTCTCTGAAAACTATTTGTCGAGATTTTTAATCCGAAAGGAAGTCTTTTGAATTGGTAATGACCCTCATTAGTTGAAAATGCCGTCAATGGTCTGGAATTTATATTTAGTGAAATTTGATGAAATGAGCTTGTCATGTCTAGAGTAGAAAAATATTTTGCATTACCTAATTTGTCTAATACATCTTCTAACCTCGTGAGTGGAAATTTGTCATCTACAACTTTCTTATTTAAAGACCTAAAATCTACTACTAATCTCCATTTAGTTTGTCCATTTTGAGACTTCTTTGGAACTATAAGTAAAGGTGAATTATATGGACTAACTGACTCTTCAATTATGTCATTTTTTAATAACTGAGACACTTGTTTTTGTATTTCGTCTAATTGAGCGTTTGGTAGTCTATAATTTTTTATGTATACTGGATTTTTGTCTGATAAAGCGATGTCTTGTTCGTAGAAATTATTTGTTGTTAGTTTTTCATCATCATCATGAAAGACATCCTGAAATTCTTCACAGATCTTCAGTATAGTCTGAGCAGCAGATTTATCTAAGTTGTCTATTTGAATTTTCTCTGTCAATCTTTTAAATTTTTGTTTGTCTTTAAATTTTGTATTATTCGATAATATTCTGTATTTTATCAAAGGTTCTATACCTATCATGGAATTCTCAATTGTTTCCTCTTTATCTGTAGTATTTAATATCTTGATATGCTTTATTCCTTTTGCAGGTAATATTGAATTTGCTAAGAAAATTCCCTTTTTGATTTCATTCCCGATGAGAACGCTATCTTCTTTTAAATCTAATTCAATACTTTTTATTATTTCTGTTCTTGGTGGAATTGTTAATTTTCCTAAATTCCTCAGAGACATATTTAATGGTAGTACTATTTCTTCATCTTGTACTAATACTACAAGCACACAAGTTTCATAATCTATTTTACAGTTATAAGCTTTGAGGAAATCTCTTCCTAGTATACCATCAGTAGTTATATTTAATTCTTCATTGACTACGTGAAATTCATGTTCTACATTACCTTCTCCTATCATGAGTTCTAGATTTGATACACCTTTAGAAAATATTATTTTGTTTGTAATGCCGTTTATTTGGCATGTCAATTTCTTATTTAAATCTTTTACCAGATATTCTTTACAAACAGAAATATCTGCGCCGGTGTCAATTAAAAATTTGTAAGTTTTGTTTAAATGTTTTATTCTTATGCTAACGAAATTTGTATCATATTCCCCATAGAAATTTAAGACCTTCTTTGATTCCCCCGATTCTGCTGACCGGGGACACCTATGTTTTCCGACCTAGTGTTGTTGTTATGGTATCCTCTTGCAGTGCCTCTACTTCTAGCATTACCTCTATTAATACTGTTGTTTCTTTCATAGCTATTTCTATAACTATTGTTATTGTATTGTCTATCATTGTTATTATTAAATCTAGTATGAGAATTTTTATATCGGTGTCCACCTCTAAAGTTTGTTCTGAATTGCATGACATTATTTTGTCGTGAAGAGACTTCAACTTCAGTAGCTATCTTTATAGCTTCACTGAATGTGCTAATTCTAGATGCTTGTATAACTTGTCTTGTAGCTTCATTCAGTCCGTTTTTGAAAGCATTTAGTCCTAACTGATCATTTAACTTTATTATAACTCTTCTATTTGATTCACCTTGTTCAGCTATTTGTATCTCATTTAATTGAGATATCAGTAATTCAATTTTTTCTGCAAATCTATTTACTTCTTGAGTTCCTTGTTGTGATCTTGCTAACTCACTA